>JANSWA010000042.1:0-308447 GCA_028015225.1 Carex myosuroides | reverse complement strand
AAAATTGTAATTGCAAAGCATATTTATTTTCTGTTCAAGAATTAAACAATTTTATAAACAAAATACCACATATAAAGCATATTTATTTATTTTAAATACAATGAACAAAAAAAATAAATGTAGTTAACATCAACATAAAATTTAAATAAATAAATGTGTATATAATCTTATAAAATTCACAAACCTAAAAAATCCAATTGAAAAAGTATAGTCTGTATCTTACTGCATAATTAGAGATATAAAAAAATAACTGAAAAAGTAAAGCAATTATAACATTTTGTAAGTTACAACATCTTACAACAATTTGGTTTTGTGATTTTCAAAGTCAAAACAGTCGATCCAAACCGTTCAACATGATCTCTATATTAAAATGTGCTTGGTGATAAAACTTTCCATTTTTTTGAATTATTTTACTATTTATTAAGTATTTTACAAAAGTGTTGTTTTTAGACAATTCTGGACCACTGAAAAATAACAGTTTTGTAAAATACTTAATAAATATTAAAAAAATTTCAAAAAATATAAAATTTTATCTCCAAGAACATTTTCATATAGAGATCATGTTGAACGGTTTGAATCGACTATTTGGACTTTTAAAATTGCAAAATCAAATTGTTGTAAGATGTTGTATATATATATATAGTTATGGCATGAGATTTTGGACATAATACTGGTTATGTGAAAATGGTATTAGTGTGCAAATTCAATTGTGTACACAAAACCGAACACGTTGAGAATAAATGTGAAAATTGAATCTATATACACATTGAAAATCATTTGACAGTTTTGTGCTGTCTTAGAAGAGGCAGAAAATTGAGAACGCTTGTGAAAGATATTTATGGAATTTTAAGGGTAGGCATGGAAAATTTTCGTTGTTGATTGAATAGTTAATGACCCAATCCTCATTGATAATTTTAACCCTAAAATGAAAACAAAAGACATGATTTTTGCTACATGACAATCTATTGAATGAAAAAAGCCATGATTTTAAATAGAATCTAGCATTCATTAACTATCTACAGAGGTACTGGATTTTCATTAACCTGTTTCATTTCTGATTAATATTCTGATTGGAGATTAGGGAAGCAATGGTGGGAATGCTAGGTGATTTTTTACTGGAATCATGATTCACTGGTACAGCCTTCTCTAGCAGAAGTTTATTTTGGTGGCAATGATCGTGTAAACCGCAAACCCAACGGCCTGACTTTGTATGTGCCTCTGTCGGAGTACAAGGACAACATGCGACAAATCGGGCTTTTCATCAGGGTACTTCTCACTTGATTTATCTATTCTCAATCTTCATTTTCTTATGAAGCAATTTTTGTTCCTTATGTATAAGAGCTCCATACTGTTTTTGAACTAGGTATGTGTTACCTGTCATCACTACCCCACTCCTGCTTTGAAAGTATTCGCTGAGGAATCCACTACCTGTCATCACTACCCCACTCCTGCTATCGAATGCATTGAAATGATTATCAAAAAAGTTTGATTACTTGGCCATCATCAATTTGCTTTTTGGTTTTTATTGTTCAATGAATAATACCACTTAAATATCTTGCCATTGGCCAACCAAGCAAGTTCCTTTTTGTCTCATCTGATGGTGTTTGAGTTTCTCTTTTTTATTAAAAGATTTTCAATTTAATTTCTTAATGAACGACTGAAGGAGCTACTGAAGTTTCCTGTTATTTTTATTAAGCGGAGGTCAAAGCTTTGTTCCTTTGGAGGGTGATGTTGTCCAAATGACTTGTGACCTATATATATTCTGTTCCCCAACCAAAATTGGAGTATCATATACAAACCTTGTTTAGCGTACTCGCCAGGTAATTACAAGTAATTCTTTTTTCCTTATCATCTTAAATTTTTATTTTCTTGCTTTTCCCTTATTTAAATGGAGCATCATGCCACATGAATGTAAATGAATATGATAATAGAGGTTGTATAATTTGAAATATACAAGATTACATGAACCAATTGTGAATATTTTCTTCATAAATAAATTATAATTTGGAGCCAACTTTATGGATTAGGTTGCCAACCATTAATTCACGTCTTTAATTTTACAGCAAGAAGATTATTTTTTGTTTATATTCAAAATTTATTTCCTCTCTGAGATTTGTGGCATGGCCGAAATTCTACAATTTTGAGAAAAACGAAACTTTTAAAGTTGCAAATTCACAATATAGATTTTCATACGCTGTGACCATACTGAACATGAAATTTTAAGGTTGGTCTGATTCCATTGGAAATTATGTAAAAAGGCCATAATACAAAAAAATAGAAATTTGTATTAAGCAAATGCGGGATGGTTATACATTAATGTCACCGTTCACCAAGACGCCTATATTACAATTAATTATGATTACCTAGGACCATGACAGAAAAAGGAGATGGTTGCAAAATTGTAGCGTTTTTTAATAGTATTATTAATTTATTTAAGGAGTTCAAATTATTTTTACAACAAAAAAAGAATGTTCCGATCAATTTAACTTGTTATGATGTTCTGAAACTTTAATTGTTCTACAGAAAATATTAATAAAGAAGCGAGAAAAATAAAAAAATACCAACAAATTTTCTTGAGAGAGAAGATTACCGTAGAAGCACCAGGTTAAGCTCCATTAAAATAATAAAACAAATATATAGGGAGATGGATATCTATCACTACTACACACGGATCTGCAATCATATACGACTGCATTGTTTGTGGGACAGTGCTGATAAATTATACTAGGTTCTAACAGTGTTTTTAGAAATAATTGACCTAATTAATTAATTAATCCTCCCAATTAATTAATTAGTATATTATTTGTACATCATATAGTGATGTACACAAATAATTATACAAATTAATTATTCCTTTCACTCACATATGTCATATCATATATGTCATATTTATTTGGAGTTATAATCACAACAAGAATCAAAGACTTTTTGCGAGGATAAAAAGTGACTTTTCGCGAGGGAGTACCGTCATAAACGTGCTTTTTCTATTTGCGACGGTACTTTTCGCGAGGGAGTACCGTCATCATTGCGCTTTTTTTCTCGCGAAAAGTGCCTACTTTGTTGTTGTGAATATCATCTCCACAATTAATTGCTCCATGCAACAACCTATTTTGATTCAACCTTCAGGATCCGTATTGTATTGACAACAAAATTAAAACTCCTTTAATTCTATAAGTCATAAGAGGCATCTAACATAATGCATTATAATTATCCAAATAATACATATGATACGTGTTGTACAATATCACGATCTTCGTAAACAATATATAATTGTTCATGTAAAATTTTTATGTCCCATAATATACATAACAAGTCCAAAATAAGACAAAAAATATTTATGTCCCATAATATACATAACAAGTCCAAAATAAGATTATTTTGTCTTTATACGGACCAATCATTTCTTAATATGTAAGACGAGAAATTTCATGTTAATGTTGCTTCGGAGTAAAATAAAATGAAATGATAAGTTAGAGCAGCTAAAACATTGACTTGAACCAAGCAATAATGATTAGGAATTTAGGACCTTTTATAGATTGACCCACTTTTAATTTTATTTTTTTGGATATTTTGTCTTTATTGTACCGGAACTAATTTAATACTTTAATAAATCAAGTTGTTTATCTTTAAATACATAGTTGATACACTACAAATTAAGTATTGATAATTGTCAATATTTTATGTATATGTTTATGTATAGATAACTAAAAGTTGATACATAAAAAAATTTAGAATTGACGCCTAAATTGATTATAAGTTGATAATTAATAAAATTTATAACAAAATTCTAGAAATCAAACGATAAAAGTTGGTGATAGAAGCAAGTCGAAATTCAAAAGAGAGATCAGGGAACAAAATTTAAAGGAGGATGGAGACACCATTGGGTACACAGAGTGGGGAATCTACAACAAAGAGAGTCGGTTTAATTAAAAATAATATAAAGAAAGAGGATTCGGAAAAGGATGAAAGCAAAAGGAAAAAAAAAAAAAGGCTTGGGCCAATTAAAACATTTTTGTTAAAAGATGTTTTCATTTCTAATATTTTTCTTGAAGTGCAGTTGCCTTTCTTGAAGGCAACTGGACAATACATCTTTTAAAAAAGGCTTTAATATGTATCGTCCAGTTGCCTTCCTTTATTAAAGGCGTGCACATCACATGTCCCATTATCACGCTCTTTTCCTCTTCGCTAATCAAATTCAAAAAGTTCATAAATTCATGTACTCTAACCAGTCGGTCATTTTTTTAGCGGCTCTTGAATTGAGAAATTATTAGTAAACAAAAAGAAAACACAAAGGACAAAGTTTGATTTGCCAAAGTTATTTAACACACCTCTTTTTTACTCTATAATCAATATATATAATATATATTCCTTGCCTTCTTCCTAACTGATTCCATTGCATACATAGATGAAATTTGCGGTCTAGCCGGTACCGGCAACACCGAGATCGGGTTTACCGTCATCTGCTCCAGCGCCGAAGACGGGCCCACCCAAGCCAGCTGCCTTCACCTTATCCTCCAACTTGTTGACCTTATCCTCCAACTTGTTGACCGGCACCCCGGCTTATCCTTGTCAGACCTTATTGCCATCCTCAATGGATCTTCTGTGGTAGAACCTGGCACAGTGTGGTAGGTGGCATAGTAAACAGATTCACAATTAATTCGCGAATTATTCGGATTTGAACCATTAATGAATTAATCCGCATTTAATTCGCGAGTTCTACGAATTATTCACAAATTAATATTTCATATCAGTATAATTTTTTTAACTAAAATTCGGATCGGGTATCCAGTAAAAACCAAAACTCAAATCCAATTTCTCATCCGGACCCGGCCAGTTGAGTTGATTTCCAAGTACCCACTCCCCAGCTTCTTATATAGGCATTCTAGCGCTTTATTTTTGTTTTTGTTTTTGAGTAGTGGGACTAAAAAAGATGTTCAATATACCGGAAGCCACCTTCACGTGGACATGGTTTCTTTTCCTTCTTCTACAACAACCTTTATGCTAAATGGGCCAAGGATTCGTGGTTTTGTTTTCCTTTTACAGTTTTGTTCTTATCAAATAAGTAAATTGCATCCAAAGTGTTTTTTGTTTTGTTTTGTTCTTTTAGCTGTGGCACTTCTATGTGAAAATATGTGTAGCACTATAATTACACATATTTGTTTCAATCAGCTGGTGCTTTTCCGCATATATCTTAAATTGCAATAGTGTAATTTATAAATTTTAAATTACAAATATTCTGCTCATTTTGTCCGGACCCCTTTGGTTGTGCTCCTTGCGCGCCTGACATTAATATTTCTTTTTTATCCGGAACTAAAGTAGAGTGAGATTTGGTTCGTAGAAATATTTGCTATTCACCCGTTGTGTTTGATACTTTATTATAGATAAATGGGCTAAGCTTTGATTTGGACATAAATGGGCTCAAAATACAAAGTGAGCTTTTTCGGTGGTCAGGAATGACACTCTATTCCATCAGAATATCAGATGGGCTTGAACATGTAGCTAGTCCTATGTATCGACTTTTTCCCAATTTCCCCCTCCTTTTTATTTTATTTAATATAAAGAGAGAATTTCATGTATAACCCTCAAAAACTTCCTCTTCTAAAAATTTCATGTATCGTCATTTTTTCTTAAACAAACTATAATTTTTTATGCTTTTAATAAAAGGTAAAACGGGTATTTATAAATTTAAAATGAGTTTTAATATAAAAGACAATAAAATGGTAAGTTTTTTAGTTTTGGAAGCTTAGAAGAGGATATGTAATTTCGAAGTTTACAGGTAGGAATACGTAATTTTGAGATTTTTGAGGGGTATACGTGAAAGACAATATAAATATAGTTTACATGTAAAATGTTAAAAACTAATAAAATTATATTTTATTAGTTGTGCGTTTACATGCAAAATTTATAATTTTTCGAATTTATTTAGTATTAAGTCAAGCGGTCAAATGTATAAGTTTTTAAGTTAATTTTAATGCATTCATTTTTCAACATTTTTGACCGCTTGCATGATTTGATACTGAAATAACTGAAAAATATAATTTTTTTGCATGTAACGCGTCACTTGTAAAGTAAATCGGTTTAAACGATTTGAATTAATCATTTGAAGTCTATTTAATTAATTTTTGTAGTTGGTATCATATAACATCGATGTCATACTAACCGGACTCGATAATAATATTATCTACTTAACGGTTTCTTTTTCTGTATTTTGTCCTGTAACCTGTTGGTTTTATTGGATGATAGAGTTTTATATTAGGTACATGATGAATCCGAATTATGACATGTAGATATAACATCGAGTGTTTTTTGTTTGAGAAAAAACAAGAATCGGGCTCTCATTTGATTAATATATAGTAAGGTTACATAAGTATAACATGATAAAACATTTTTTCTGGTTAAAAATTGTAAACATGATTGATTTTTATGAATCTAGTTTGACAGTACCATGCGGTTGTGAACACAGATCAACACATGGATCGATGTATTATTTAGACAAACAAAAATATTATTTGATAAACTGCTAGTTGGAATAATATAAAATTACTAGTATCGTGCCCATGCGTTACAATGGAGACATATTATAAAATTGAATAGAATATGAAGAAACCTTTTTGTTTGACATTCACACAAAATTAAGAAAAAATATATTTTCAAATACGTGAAGCTTTGGAAAGAAAAATTTCAGCGGCATAAGTAAATTAATAGAGTTAGGTGAAATGGCAGTCAAGATGGCTAACAGGTGTCTCTCACATACAAATTTAATCTTAAAATAAAATTCTTTTAGTTATTCTTATTACTTAATAATTAGTTGATTAGTGAACAGCTCCCCTTTTTATTTAAGTATTAAAATTAATTTATAACATACTAACTTTCTAATTAACATGTTGTTAAATAAATCTAAATTATAATAAACAGGTTGTTAAGTAAATTTTAAAAATATTTCAAAGCTAATAGGAAATCTATCTAATCACAAAATGACTATACAATCAAGTAACTTTGAAATAGTTGTTCATCTCAATTCATAAAAATTTAAAATAAATTTTAACAAGTCACGTCGAATACTATAAAAAAATTTCAATTACGTGTTTCACTTTATATCAAATAAAATTTCCAAATATATGAGAATTGGGATGTTACACAGGATTTATTGATTTTTGATGTATTTCTTATTTGATTGTTTTATACGGCTAATGAGCCTCCCAAGAAATTTTGAAACAGTAAATCAGATTACCTTAGTTGTCGTAAATTTTTTGTTTCTTTGTCATACTTTTTTATATTTTACAACAAAATCTGTTTCCTATAATTTAGAAGTTTATCTATAAGAAATTTGCAAAAGGAAACTTTGCTAAAAATGCAACATAACTCAATTCAAACAAATTAAAATGTAAATACATGTGGCGTAGTTGCTGTCCCATTACTTTTTTTTTTCTTTCATAAAAAACCTCCCATTTCATTCAATTGTTATCAAATAAATCAATATCTTGCTTTTACATATCAAGCATTAATCAATTTCTTCCTTTTACCTTTTTTTGGTACATTTTTCTATTGATTATGTTTTATAGATGGACACCACGTACTATACCTTGCTGGATATCTAATTCTCTTATTACAATTTAATCGATTTATTACTAAACATAACACAGGTGATTATATTTTATTTTTCCATAATGCCCATATTTCATCTGATGTTTCAAAAACAATGTACTGGAGCAATTATCAAAAAATAAAATTATTGTGGATAAATAATAAGGAAATTGCAATTTCTTTTTTTTGTATCTTGATTTTTTTTTAAAGAATCTCTAATCTTAAACTCGTTGGTTTTGTACTGATCAATTATCGAATTCAAACTCATTAATTCAAATCTATTAACTAAATGTGTACTAGATAAATAACACTAAAAATAGTCACTTACATAATAAAAAACAACAAAATAATATTATTTTACATATTGAAAACAACAAAAACGATAAGAGGGAACAAAATTAATTTAAAAAAAAACAAATTAGTCCAAACCTATTAAATCAAAATTATTTTTCGAAGAAGTAATTTAACCGTAATTCTTTTCATTGTAAGTTTGTTTTTGCATATGTGAATATTTGTTAGTTTAAAAAAAATAAGAATTTTAAACTGACATTTGAAGATGCCATTGCCAACTACTAATCTACTATGTTGTTTTTAAAAATAATATCTATATAACAATGATATAATGGAAGCAACAAAAAGATCACACGGCCCATTGATGCAGTGGATCCCGACATTTTTATTAATATCCAAAGTTTAATACAAATTATTAATTATACCCAGAGTCGGACCAATTATTGAAATATACCCAAGCCGGCCATTTTCTGGCCGGCTATGTACCCTCCTCAAGCCGGCCAGAAAATGGCCGGCCATGTTCCTTTTTTTTTTTTTTTTTTTAACCCGCATTAACCCCTATATATACCCTTTTTTTTCTCTCTCCTCTCACAATCCTCTCATCCCATCCAAATTCGGAATTCTCTCTTCTTCCTTAAGGTAAATTTTTTTTTTATCTAATTTAATTTTTAATTTATTTATTTTAGGGTTTAGGTTTTAGGTGTTATAATTTAGATTATATTGTTGTAATTTAGTGTAATTAGCTAAGTTAACCAATATTTAGTGTATTTAGCACAATTGACCAATATTTAGGGTATTTTGGTCTTTTTGACCATAATTATGCCGATTAAGCGTAATTTTACCGAAATTAGCACGTTTGACTAATTTTTAGGGTATTTTGGTCTTTTTTATCATAATTAGGCTAATGAAGCGCAATTAGTGTAATTAGCACCGATAACCAATATTTATGGTATTTTGGCATTTTTTACCATAAATATGCTGATTAAGCGTAATTTTACCGAAATTATCACGTTTGACCATTATTTAGGGTATTTTGGTCTTTTTTACCATAGTTATGCTGATTAAGCGTAATTTTACCGAAATTAGCACGTTTGACCATTATTTAGGGTATTTTGATCTTTTTTACCATAGTTATGCTGATTAAGCGTAATTTTACCGAAATTAGCACGTTTGACCAATTTTTAGGGTATTTTGGTCTTTTTTACCATAGTTAGGCTAATTAAGCGTAATTTGCCGAAATTAGCACAGATAACCAATTTTTAGGATATTTTGGTCTTTTTTACCATAATTAGGCTGATTAAGCATAATTTAGTGTAATTAGCACAGATGACCAATATTTTGGCCTTTTTTACCAGAATTATGCTGATCAAGCGTAATTTCACCGAATTTAGGTTATTTTAGATATCAGGATGCCTAGAGCACGGCCTACCCAGCGTCCAGTAGTGGACGAGCCGATCAGTACTAGCAGCACAGAGCACATCAGTCCTCTCCTGTGGATTCCCCACAGCGAGCACCGAGTCTCACTGGCTTCTCGTGAGGTACGTTCCTTTTCTTATATTTTCATTAAATTTTGTTGGATTGAAATTTTATTATGTTGTCACCATGCGGATTACATTTTTCAACGCAGGACACGGATCTTCTAGATGTGAAGTTGAGGTGCGTTCACATGAGGTACTACGAGGTGATGGAGCCGTACCTCATCAACCTGGGTCTCTACCAGGTTGTGGACATTGTGCGGACAGAGAAGAGCATCATCAATGCATCTCTCATCGCTGGACTGGTGGAGCGATGGCGTCCCGAGACGCACACGTTTCACATGCCATTTGGAGAGATGACAGTGACTCTCCAGGATGTGAGTGCTCTCTGGGGTTTGCCTATCCGTGGCACACCCGTCGGCGGCGTCTCTGACAGCACCAGCTTCGCAGGTTATGTCGAGGAGTTGTTGGGAGCTGAGCCTTCCTATGTCATTGGGGAACATGGGAGGTCGAAGTTCCATTTACGGATGACGAGGTTACGGCAGCACTTCATCGCGGGTCTCTCGGCACATTCCACCGAGCAGGAGATTCAGAGGTAAATTTTTATTAATATCTACTAATTAATTTATAATACGATGATTCTATTAGAATTTTTATATGTTTTGTATTGCAGATATACACGGGGCTACGTGATGGACCTTTTTGGTTCTGTCATGTTTCCTGATTCCAGCGGTGATCAGGTGCCGATGATGTATCTCCCGTTGCTGATGAACATTGAGGAGCCGTCGTCGTACAACTGGGGTGGAGCTGTCCTGGCGTATCTGTACTACCACCTGTGCCGTAGTAGTGAGGTAAGTCACCAACTCTTATTTTAGTGTAAATTATTTAATCAATCAATCCATCAAAATATACTGACGTGTAATGTTCTTGAAAATGAAGCCGACGGCGAAGCAGATGTACGGGCCGGTACTCCTGCTTCAGCACTGGTCGTGGTCACGGCTACCGGTGGGTCGTCCCATCCCCAATGAGGCGCCGGATTGGGGAGCGCCAGATGTGTTTCACTGCCCGGCATACGCCAAGAAGTGGTACGGTTTCCACCACTACCAGGATCGGACCCACGGTGCTACCATTGGGATCAGGCCAGTCCGGTCAGAGCTTCAGAGTTTGCCTGAGCCTCTTGTTGAGTGGACGCCGTACGATCAGTTGTACGAGGAGTTCCTCTTGCCGGGCAGTGCGACTGACGAGCAGGAGCGGGAGATGTGGTTCTATCGAGGTCCACTCATACATTTCTGGACAGTGGAGCACCACTACCCAGATCGGGTGCTCCGCCAGTTTGGTCGACCGGCGTTCATTCCCGCAGACCCATCTCTGCCGAGCCCGGTTCTGATGGATGATATGCCATCTTCCCCCGATTCACATCCAGAGTGGGACTACCATCGTTGGGTATTGTCCGACATTGGGTGGACGTCATGGTACGACGAGCATGGACGTCCGGTGCAGCCTCATGTATGTCATACTTCAGTATCTGTCAGGTTTTAATAAATTTCTTCATTCATATCAAATTTAATAATTTATGTGTATGATTGCAGGGTCCAGCAGAGATGCCACCACAGCCACCACCTGCGGAGACCGATACTTCTGAGTACGAGTCCCTCTCGTGCAGTCTCCAGGACATCGGGGTATTCGATGACAGTTTCATGTCGGCACCGGCATGGCCCCGATATGGCACAGAGATGCCGCATGATGGAGAGGCTAGTGGTAGCGGGTCTCATACTCAGCCTGACTTTGGGACTGGGTTTGCCGCATCTACCTTCGCTACACCTCCGCCAGTACCGACAGTCTACACGGGCGATGCCATATGGGATAGTGCCGACCAGATACTCAGGTCTGCCGATGCCAGTGAGGAGGCCGAGAGAGAGAGAGCCTGGCCGCGGCGCTGGCGCCGGGCGAACGCCGGAGTACCGGCTCAGCGATATTCCCCCTCTCCGTTTTAGTTGTATTTTTACTAGTTTTGTACTATTTTATTTCATATACTATTTATGTTTGGTATATTTGGATTATCCTATATTTCGGTTCTTGTGTATGTGTGCTTTTATGGTACTATTTTTTTATTTTACAGATCAAAATAAATTATCATGATAATGCTAAATAGAAAATATTACAACATTAAAATAGTAGCACAACATAAAAAATAATATAGCGTATTTCAATTAATATAGCGTATTGTAATGTAATGTAATGTAATTTAGCGTAATTTAACATAATATAGTGTTATTCAATATAATTTCAATTAATATAGCGTATTTTAATATAAATATGCTAATTATATCAAAAGAAGTAATATAACAAATAATTAAACGAAAAATTTCAAATTTTCAGTGTTAAATTTCAATATTTTGATTTTCCATAGTGTCTCTCTTAAAAAAAAAAAAAAAAAAGGAACATGGCCGGCCATTTTCTGGCCGGCTTGAGGAGGGTACATAGCCGGCCAGAAAATGGCCGGCTTGGGTATATTTCAATAATTGGTCCGACTCTGGGTATAATTAATAATTTGTATTAAACTTTGGATATTAATAAAAATGTCGGCAGTGGATCCATCCGACAGTTTTTGAAATTAAGTATTTTTTTAGAGTGAAAAAGTGGAGCAATATCACATAAAAATAAAAGAACAAGGCTTCTCTCTCTTCGTGATGGAATAAAGTGCTTCTCACAGGACAAAAGTAATTGAAGCAATAAAGTGTTTCTCCGAAAATCCAATACAGCACTTACTGACAGTGTGGCGGGTCACTGACGCTTCCACTTTGCCTTCACCAATTACCAACTACTTGTTTCGTATTTCTATCCTGCAGGGATTGTAACTCTGTGAATGCCACATAGCATCTGTCATTCTCCAATAATGCAAAACACTAGTTGTGTACGAACTACGAAGACTAACAAATTTATTTATTCATTTTCCTTAATATAATAAATATCAAATTTATTTATTCTTTTTTCTTAATATAATTTATTGAGTGAGGTTATGCCGCTATGGTGTTATGCATATAGCACCAATGGCTAGTGTACTACGGCTCAATATGGTACTTTTTAAAATTCTAACGGTCGATCCGAACCGTTTAATATGATATCCATATGAATATGTACTTGCAAACTAAATTTTATATTTTTTTGAATTTTTTTACTATTTTTTTAGATAGGTAGAAAAATCAGTGTTTTCTGAAAATTCTGGACCATCAAAATTCTACCTATCTAAAAAAATAGTAAAAAAATTCGAAAAAATATAAAATTTAGTTTGCAAGTACATATTCATATAGTTATCACATTGAACGGTTCGGATCGACTGTTAGGATTTTAAAAAGTACCATATTGAGCCATAGTACACAAGCCATCCGTGCTATGCATAGCACCATAGCCTCACTCTAAAATCAATACTTTATATTTCTTCTATTATATAATTAAATATTTGGACTATAAGCAACAATCATTTTTTCTGGTTAAAAATTGTAAAAATGATTGATTTTTTATGAATCTAGTTTAAAAGTTCTACATAATTATGAGCATGTACGTAAAATATAATTAATATAGGATTTATGCTGTATTTAAGGACGAGACAGTTTTTTTTTTAAATCAAATGAACTCAATCTTACAATGAGAGATATTTATATTTAAAAATTTAAAATCATTCATTGTAAAATATTTGTAGTTTCAAATATTTGTTTGAAGAGGGCGACCCGGTACCACTGGTATGAAAGACAACAGGAGGTAGACCCGGTACCGCTTGTCTCGAAAGACAGCAGGGGGAAGACTAGGTACTACTGGTACGAAGGACAACAATGGTAACAGTACCAGTGGCGCTGGTAAGAAAGACAGGGGAAGGCCAGGTACTGCTGGTACCAACTGAAAAGGACCCCATGGTACCACTGGGACATATGATGGCACACAAGTTAGATCACTTGTACAAAAGAAAACCCTGTACAGCCATACAGGCAAGCACCAAATGGACAGTGAAACCGGCTGCTCAAGAAAGGTATTCAGTAAACCAATTTAATTTTCCAATGTTTTCATGCTCTTGCACTTCATAATTTCATTTTATTTTTCACTTTAAATTTACTAACCCAATGTTTTGAGTATTGAATTTAATTATAATCTTGTTAGAAAACTCATGTAACTCAGTTTAATGAAATCAAATTTGAGCTTCACCTACATTTTATCTCAAAAAAAAAAAATGGTTACAATATATATTAATATATATTTAATAACACTGGCACTCATAGAAAGCTCATGTGGTTGATAATTAATTAATTTAGCCTTTTAGCATGACCTTATAGAGAATTAATTATCAACCATTTGAGCTTTCATGAAACACCATAAATTTGTAAGTTGTAAGTCTTGTTGAGAAATAAGTAAACAAAGATAATAGAAGGCACATGTTTAATTTGTCAAAATTCATTATTTGGTACACCTATTTTTTACTCAATAATCAACATATATATATCCATTTTCTATTATTAAGCACGTTGATGTCCTGATCTGCCAACGGCTACGATTGAAAGATGAAATTTCGGATCTAATATCAGCCCTCCAATCACATAAGCTGTCATCTTTTGATTAAATGCATCTCCTTTTTGTGTAGAAGTTTATATTTAGTTAAAAGAAGACTCGCCACGCGTACAACCACACTATATGTTTCAATTAAATTTAAGACAATTCAATTTTTTATGATATTTATCTACAAGAAATATATTTCCTTATTTCTCCTACACTCAATTATTCAAACAATAGAAATATGATTACTTATTCTCCTTGTTCAATTAAGCATAATGGAAATCAATATTTTTCCCCTTAAATGAACCAATGAAATAATGAATAAAAAATTAATAAATCACTAGAATTGTCAAAACAGTACGATATTGATTTCCATATTGTTCTTTTTCCCTTAAATGGATCAATATTGTTTCTATATACACATTTCCAATTTTGTTTCTAAACAAATCACTAGAATCGTTCAAACAATAAGCAAACAATTCCCTAATTCTTTTCCGACTTCGGTCTAGATCTGGCGCTTCTTCCTCAGAACAAATAATTTTAGTAGCTTCTAATTTCAGATTCTTCTCCTCCTCCGCCATGCTACCCGACAGCGTCGACCGGAGCTCCGCCGCCTTCTCTCATAACTCAACTTCATTCTCAGTTTTTCAAGGTGGTTTTTTAAACAAAGTTTGCATCTTTTTACGTGATTAATGGTGGTTTATAATGAAAAACCGCAAAGGGTTCATTATGGGATTGTGACGTGCGGGCTCCATCCATCAGTCTTTCTGACTTGGTTGATTTCTTTAGCTGCTTGGTGTCATTTTGTCATCTTTGATCATGTTCCCTATGTCAATCCTTTATTTGGATATAAGTTCAAAGGACTATGGCAATCTCAGTAACGCAATAATTGATCTCATTCTTATTTCTAATTCAGACAATTTTTAATATGATTTGATTTTGATTTTGATTTTGATTTTAATTTTTTTTAAAAGAAGGCTAAAAGCCCATTGTATTTATAGTTTTATACTAAGGAATTAACTTGTACATAGTAACTATTCTACTTTAATTCTTACTACAACTTTTTTCACTGTAATTGCACAGAAGCTTCAGCATTGTAGGCTTCCTTAAATGGTACCTGGTACCAGGTTGGTACCAGTACTAATTTCTGACTTTTTTTAGTGCTTCCCTTGCCTTATGTGGTTTTGATTTTAATTTAATTTCGTAAGTTATGCCGGAATCATCTTATTAGAATTAGACTGGAAATGTGTATATCTATTTGATCAAGTTTTGCTTCAAATGTTCAGTTTAATTATTCCCTACACGTCATATCATTTTTAGAAAACAATTCAAAGGAAATTGAATTTTTCAAGGTTTATGTAAATTTTCTGGTTTTTTAACCTAATACCAGTACATCACCTCTTTTTTATTTTTCATTATTTTGCATCTTTTTCTTTGTATTTGATGTTTTTCTTCTTTTTTAATGTGCAGCTTAATCACTACATAATTCACTAGGTACTTCTACATAATAACCAAAGGTGTCTTGATTGTTGATTTTGAATCTCATGTGAACGAAGATGTCACTGATAGCTAGCAACCTACAATCCAATATTGTTGAGCCATCTGTTACAGTTACTATAGGAGAAGATGAACCGAGTGGGGAAAAGGAAATTACAACAAAAATTAAACTAGAGAAGGAAGAAAATGAGAAAGATGAATGGTATTTATGCTTTTATGAAAGTTCAACTTAAGAAGATTTTGTCATTTTTCTTGGTCTATTGTTCGTGGTCTCTTTTATTTTATTTTTTTTATATTTTCTACTTAGGAAGATTTCATCATCTATCTTTGCTTATTGTTCATATTCTATTTTTTCTTTTTTTTGATATTTTCACAGATTGAAGAGGAAGAAACCCTTTCCTCCATTTGCTGTTCGTCATCCCTATGGATACCGCAAATGAAATTCGTATGCACGAGTTGAGCAAAAGTTTAATGTTCTTCACTATCCATCAAAGAAAAGAATGAAACTACTGCTTGTTGATGCTGAGGTAACATTTCCTTTATTTAAATTTATTTTCTTCATTCTTATACTTATTTGGCACAAGAAGATAGATATAAGTGTTTCTATAGGGAACAAAATTGGAGGCTTCCACGTACGATGGTGAAGTGGATCGACTTTAAGATATAGTTGAGGAAGGAAATGTCTATTCTTTCACAGTTGTAGATATAAAGAATGCTCCGACGCAATAGAGTTTACCGGGAGGTCTTGAGTGAGGAATAAGGTATGAGCCATATTAATTTAAAATTTCTAATTTTATTATATTTTTCAATTGGAGCAATTATAATCTACTTTTCATTTTTTTTCATTTTCAGAAATGTTGGACTACATCGAAGATGATCACATTGGCAATGATACTTCAAGACTTTTTTTAACGTTATATTTGATTCATTTTTTTTCATTTGTTGTTGCTTCTTTTACTAGTATTTATTATTTATCTCTCTGTTTTTTTTTTCATTTGTGTTTTTTATTTTCATTTATATTTTTTTCTAAATTATGGGTGAGATGTCAATAAAAAAGTCTCTTCATATTTTTCTTATAATATCCCCGTTGCAATGCACGGGCACGATACTAGTATATATATATAGAGATAGATTATGGTGAGTTGTGAAGTAAAATGTCGTTTTACTTCACGCTATATTTTCATTTTAAAAATCCAAACAACCGATCCGAACCGATCCGAACCGCTCAACATGTTCTCAATATTGAAATGTGATTGGAGACTAAATTTTACATTTTTTGGAATTTTTTTACTATTTATTAAGCCACTTTGAAATCGCTGATCCACTGTGAATAGTAAAAAACAGTAAAAATTTCTGGACCACCGGATCAGCGATTTTCAAAGTGGCTTAATAAATAGTAAAAAATTCCAAAAAATGTAAAATTTAGTCTCCAAGCACATTTCAATATTTAGAACATGTTGAGTGGTTCGGATCGGTTGTTTGAATTATCAAAATGAAATTATGAGCGTGAAGTAAAAATGACATCTTACTTCACAACTCACCATAGCCCAGCTCTCTCTCTATATATATATCCCTTGCATTCTTTCTAAATTAAATTGCGTACATAGATGACGTGTAACTCTGCAATCTAGCCCGTACCGGCAACACCGAGATCGGGTTTACCATCATCTGCTCCGGCACCAAAGACAAGCCCACCCAAGCCGGCCGCATCCTCCATCTTATCCTCCAACTTATTGACCGGCACCCCTAGCTCGTCCTTGTCAGACCTTATGGCCATCCTCGATGGATCTTCTGTGGCAGCACCAAGCGCAGTGTGGTACGTAGGTGGTGGCGGTGAAAGACCCGTTTGATTGTGCACCTGACATTAATCTTTTTTTTTATTGGAAAACTGATACTGATAGAAAAATAGAAATAGCAAGTACTGAAACCTTAACTGAACTAGAGTGAGATTTGGTTTGCAGAAATCAAGCGAAAGAAAGAAAGAGTGGGGAAAATATTATTTCTTGATAATTGAAATTGTTATCCCGCTCCAAATATTGTTTCCTTCAAAAGGTGATGCAATTATATTGAATTTGTTGTTATTTTAGAATGACACCGAACATATATATGATTGAAACTGATAGTATACTTAAACTTCACTTTAATATTTAGGTTGACTAATATGCAAATGTTTCAATCATGAAGCACTTGCCTCAATTTGCATTAATATTTAGCTTTTTTACATTAACACTGCCTTTATAATTACATTCATAGAATTTAATATAGGTGAAAGAATGGATTTTTGGCCAAATTCCATATTATTAAAACTACATGGCGGCTTGAAGTATTATTTTTTACAGAAATCATAACTTATGTTTAATTTATAACCATATCATAATATAACTTTTATTTCTGGGTCCATATAGCATAATAAATAACGTGTATTGCATGAGTTAAATAGACAAAAATGACTCCTACAAAAAAATGAAAAGAAAAAAAAACAAGAGAAGATGGAAAATTTTGCCTAAATAAATACTTGTATTTTGAATACATGCTGTAAATAATTAGTTAATATAACAGAAAATCAATATGACAAAAAAATATATTTGCATGAATAAGCTACCTGCTAAATTCACTCAATTTGACACAGAGTTGTTGGATACATACAATTGTGATGGTAGCATACAAATTACACACAATAAAATGAATGTATTAAAATTAATTTATAAACCTTGTAATTTTGAATATTTTTTTTACCACTTGACTCTATACTAAATTAATTCGACAATTTAAATTTTTTACATGTCGGCACATCACTCGTAAGGTATATCGATTTTAAAAATTTAGATTCGTCGTTTGAAGCCAATCTGATAAATTTTATAGTTAACTTCACAAAGGGACATGGTGAATCCTAGTTCTTCTCTTCATAGTTGTCTACTTGTACCCAAACCCCCCCCCCCTCTCCGCAACCAAAAAAAAAAAACAATAAGAGGAAAAAAACAATAAAAGGAAAAAGAAAAAAAAGTTATATACATGTTTTAATGGGGTGTAAACGGATACGGATAATCTGCTTCGGATCCGGATTCATAACTCCACCGGATACAAACAGGCCCGGCCCTGGTGCAGGGTACCCAGGGCGATGGCCCCGGGCCTCAAGATCCAAGGAGGCCCAAAAAAAATTAGTTTGTATATTTTAAAAAAATATTTAATTTGTATATATTCAAAATAAATAAAATATTAGGACTCAAATTTTGTATATATAAAAGGGTCAAACTTTTTTATAAATAAGTATAATCTATTGACATATTGATAAAAAAATTATATATATATATATAAATGATCCAAAGTTTTCTATATAGACTCCAAAATCTTCCAAACCAACTCTAGATACGGATTTGAATATGTTTTTTTTACCATGAAACGAGCGGATATCCGCTAACTATCCGGAAAGCAGAAGCCATAGCGGTATCAAGATGTAATCTATATGAATCTGTTGGCGCCTCTTACTTTTTTTGATTTTCTTAAAAGGGCAACACTTTTTTCTCAAAGAGCAAACACTCAAGCTCATCACGTGGCTTAGGAGAGATTCTCTTATATATGGCCTCACAAAACTCATTTATTATATGTTGTGGGACTATTGAGTAAACATAAAACCAAACAACTTATTTTTTGTTTTTTTTGTGGTATTAGTTAAAAAAAACTATGTTTTGATTATAATACTTGTATAATAGTATTATATTATATAAGTGGATTATTTGAGTGAATTATTTATGTAACTCAATTATTCGCAATTATTCGTTTCGTATATGTATTTGAATCCGTACTTATGAATTATTCGCTCCGTATCTGTTTAAGGCGGATTTGGTTTTGAATTTTGACATCTGTTTACTATCTATATCCGTATTCGTATCCGCCCATTAAAAGGTGGATACGGATTTAGTATCAGCATTATCCGCTCTGAATCTGCTCTGTTTACACCCCCTAGGTTTTATTGATTGTTTTATAGAGCTAATGAGCCTTCTAAGAAATTTTGAAACAGTAAATCAGATAAAGCCTAGTTGTTGTAAATTTTTGTTTCTTTGTCATACTTTTTTATATTTTACAACTTTTGTTTCCTATAATTTAGAGGTTTTTCTGATAAGAAATTTGCAAAAGGGAACTTTGCTAAAAATGCAACATAACTCAATTCAAACAAATTAAAATGCAAATGCATGTGGCGTAGTCGCTGTCCCTTTCCTCTTTTTTTTCATAAAAAACCTCCCATTTCATGGATCCGACTCCGCTGCTCGCCAAATAGGCGAGCAGGACCCTGCTTTTCAAAATCACACCATTGAATTTTTTTCATGCACGGATCTCAACACAGATAAACGGTTCGATTTAGAATAGCAGGGTCCTGCTCGCCTATTTGGCGAGCAGCGGAGTTGGTTCCCCATTTCATTCATTCGGTATCAAATCAATCAATCAATCAATCAATATCTTGCTTTTATATGTGAGACATGAATCAATTTCTTGCTTATACCTTACTTTGGTATATTTTTTCTATTGTTTATGTTTTTTAGATGGACACCACTATACTTTGCTGGATATCTAATTCTATCATTACAATTTAATTGATGTATTACTAAACATAATACAAGTGATTATATTTTTTTTCCCATCATGCTCATATTTTATCCGATGGTTCAAAAACAATGTACTGGAGCCATTAACAAAAAATAAAATTATTGTGGATAAATAATAAGAAAATTGCAATTTCCATTTTGTATCTTGATTTTTGTAAAACAAACTCTAATCTTAAACTCGTTGGTTTGGATGACCCCATGGGTAAAGTCATTGATAGGCTCTTATAGCTTTGCCGGTGCATTATTGTTTGGGCACATGTTGTGTTTCCTTGTGTTTCAATCTAATAAAAACAAATGTGAATATTAGTTAAAAAAAAAAACTATGTTTTGATTATAATACTTGTATTATATTATATAAGTGGATTATTGAGTGAATTATTTATATAACTCAATTATTCGCAATTATTCATTTCGTATATGTATTTGAATTCGTATTTATGAATTATCCACTCGTATCTGTTTAAGGCGGATTTTGGTTTTGATTGACATTTGTTTACTATCCATATCCGTATTCGTATCCGCTCATTGAAAGGTGGATACGGATTTGGTATCAGCATTATCCATTCTGAATCTGCTCCGTTTACACCCCTAGGTTTTATTGATGTTTGATTGTTTTATAGAGCTAATGAGCCTTCTAAGAAATTTTGAAACAGTAAATCAGATAAAGCCTAATTGTTGTAAATTTTTGTTTCGTTGTCATACTTTTTTATATTTTACAACTTTTGTTTCCTATAATTTAGAAGTTTTTGTGATAAGAAATTTGCAAAAGGAAACTTTGCTAAAAATGCAACATAACTTAATTCAGACAAATTAAAATGCAAATGCATGTGGCGTAGTCGCTGTCCCATTCCTCTTTTTTTTTTCATAAAAAACCTCCCATTTCATTTGGTATCAAATCAATCAATCAATCAATATCTTGCTTTTATATGTGAGACATGAATCAATTTCTTGCTTATACCTTACTTTGGTATATTTTTTCTAGTGTTTATGTTTTATAGATGGACACCACTATACTTTGCTAGATATCTAATTCTATCATTACAATTTAATTGATGTATTACTAAACATAACACAAGTGATTATATTTTTTTTTCCATCATGCCCATATTTTATCTGATGGTTCAAAAGCAATGTACTGGAGCCATTAACAAAAAATAAAATTATTGTGGATAAATAATAAGGAAATTTCAATTTCCATTTTGTATCTTGATTTTTGTAAAACAAACTCTAATCTTAAACTCGTTGGTTTGGATGAGTTAGCGATCCTCTGTTTTGTGTAATGTACAGTTATTCATGACCCCATGTGTAAAGTCATTGATAGGCTCTTATAGCTTTGCAGGTGCATTATTGTTTGGGCACATGTTGTGTTTCCTTGTGTTTCAATCTAATAAAAATTCTAATAAAAACAAATGTGAATAGAAAAAGGACGGATTGCAGAGTAGTGACCTCTCTCTTCACATGAATAAAGTGCTTTGACAGTCACATGACAAAAGTAATTGAAGCAATAAGTGTTCCACCAACAAAGTGTTTCTCACAAAATCCAATACTGCATTTACTGACAGTGTGGCGGGTCACTGGCTAGTGCTTTCTATTCATCTGCCGGGATTGTAACTCTGTGAATGCCACATAGCATCTGTCATTCTCCAATAATGCAAAAGACTTGAGGTTTTGAAGTCAAGCTGTAGAACTAGTGCGTTGTATTCACCTTTTACACAACTAGATCAATCTATTACTGCATTCAATCTCTATTGATCTCCTCTCCTCTCTTTTGCAACTACATTCAATCTACCTTGCAATCTCTGTTTCCGACTCTCTGATCTCTTGCTGTAGGGTACGCTTCCAAATCTCTGTTTCTCATCTCAGCCCTCTGCTCCACCTCTTGCCATCGGGTACACGGTATCTCTTTCCAAAATCTCTGTTTCTCATATCTCTTGCTTTTTATTAACAAACCAATCTCTGCCTTTTGCTATCTTCATTCTCAATCGATCTGTTCTCTCAATCACCAATTTAGTACGTGTTTGAAAAAAAAAAAATACATTTAGCTACTTGTTATTTGTCATTCCCAAGCAACACTAGCAAGGAAATAACAAAAATCGAAAAAAAAAACCCAGCGGCTTTGAGGAAGCTGCCGCAGTAGAAGAAAGAAGAAACTTCAAGATGGCTCTTTTAACCGCTGCCTGGACCATTGCTGAGTGGGCGGGGTCCGCTGTTGTCGGAGAACTTATCAGCATTGGTTTTTCGCGTGGCCATGAGCTGCCAGCCGATAGCAAAGCCGAGCTAAAGAGGCTACAGGCAGCTCTTCCCCAGATCACAACTGTCATGGGCATTGTCGAAGCTCTGAAGATGAAGAACCCGAGTGCTCGCCAATGGGTCGAGCAGTTTAGGCAGGCTGTTGAAGCATCCGAAGACGTGCTTGATGAGTTGGAGTACAAAAAACTGGAGGATATGGTCAAAGACCGAGATGAGGCGGGTGGATCCGCTTCTAGTTCAAAGAAGAGAAAACCATCTACTATCAATGATGATACTTTGGAGAGGTTGAAGGAGGCTGTAGCAATGTTGGATCAGGCTGCTAAAGGTGTGGAGAATCTCCTTCAAGCTGCCACTGTGCTAGGTATTTATGATCTTTCTGAATCACGACAACAAGCAGGTCAAGTTTTAAGTCGTGAAACTACTTCTTTTATAGTTGAAAGGGAGTTGTTTGGCCGGGAAGATGAGAAGCACAAGATAATTGATTGGCTAAAGCGGCCAACTAATGTCCGTCTCTCTTCGTTTGGTATTGTCGGGGTGGGTGGACTAGGAAAGACCACCCTTGTACAATTTGCATATCAAGAGATGCGCGGGTCGAATCATTTCGACAAAATAATTTGGGTTTGTGTTTCTACTAACTTCAGTGTTGAAGATATAACGAGAAAGATGCTTGGTGAACTAGGAGAAAATAATTGTTATAATAAACCATTAAATGCGCTTCAAGAGACCTTGAAAGAAAATACACATTTAAAGAAAATTCTTCTCGTTTTAGATGATATATGGGAAGATGAGAAAAGGAACGACTGGGACCAACTGGTTGCTCCTTTGAGGTTTGTACAAGAAGGTAGTAAAATCATATTTACTACTAGAATGAAATCAGTGGCAGACTTACTTGCAAGTGTGATAAGTACAGAGCATGAATCTCTATCATTGCAAGGCTTAGGAGAGCAAGAGTTGCGATTGCTCTTTCAGAGCTATGCATTTCGTGGTTTTAACCTTGACAATCATAGAGATTTGCAAGCAATTGGAGATCAAATACTAAAAATGCTCCGAGGTAGTCCATTAGCAGCAAAGGTGATCGGAAGCTTGCTGAATTCACGTATGGACCACCAGTATTGGAGAAGAGTTTTGAATCACGGGTCTCTATTTAACTTAGAGCAAGCAAAGGATGTGGTGGAGGTTTTGAAATTGAGCTACTACCATTTACCCGCAAATTTGCAGGTATGCTTTAGATTTTGTAGCATATTTCCTCAAGATCATCAGTTTGATAAAGATGACTTGATCAAAATGTGGATCTGTTCTGGATTCGTCCGGCAACAATCAAGTCAAGAAGAAAGGCCAGAAGATATTGGAGAAGATTACTTCAATCTTCTTTTAAGGAAGTCATTCTTTGAATATGTTAAATCATGGAAAGGTGAAAGGAGATATGTTATGCATGATCTGGTGCATGAGTTGGCCCAAAACGTTTCCTATGGAGAATGTTGTAGAATAGAACCTAATGATGAATCAATTACCATACCTAGCACTGTACGACATGTTTATGTACATGAACATGAAATGGAAAAGGTCTCCCACCTTGAAAATTTACGCAGCTTGGTTGTAACCACTGCTTATGCGGGCACTCATCCGTATTCATTTGTTCTTCCAAACAATTTAATCAAGAAAAGTTTACGTTTATTGAAAATCTGTGGATTCCAATCCAGAAACAGTGAAATGCCCAAAGAGATAAGCTGTTTGGTACACCTTCGCTACCTGTCCGCAGAGGGACCTGGACCTTATTATTTCATTGATGAAACGTTCAAGTACTTGCTCCTTGCTTCAGTTTACAAACTTTATCATTTGCAAGTACTAGAAATTCCAGGAGATAATGAGGTTGCGATTTATTCAGCAATGGAAACAACTGGAGTGACCAATCTACTTAGGTTGCGTTATATGAGGCTTCCAAAGGAGATAATGCAAACCATTCATGGAGTCCACAAGCTGACGTCTCTCCAAGAGTTAACCTTTTTTGTTGGACAAGAGAGTGGTCAACGTATAAATGAACTGGGCACACTAAAGAACCTCCGACATCTGTCTATTGAAAACATTGAGAATATTGGGGATTATACTGAAGCTAAGAGTGCCAACCTATTAGGGAAGAATAATCTCATGTCGCTCTCCCTGAAATGGACCTCAGAGAGCAATCCTGTTCTCCCTGAGGAAATCATTGATTACCTCCAACCCCCTCCCAATCTCATGGAATTGACAATTAACAATTATAATGGTCAAAGATCTCCTAATTGGATGGAGGATTCACCGCCTTTAAACCTATCATCCCTGAAATTACTTAATTGTCCTCTTTGGAAAAACCAATTATTTTCTGGGGAAATACCATATTTGAAAATTCTTGATATACGTGGTTGTCCAAATCTGGACAAGTTACCTGATATGCCACTTTCTCTTATTGAATTCCGAATTAGTAATGTGGGCTTGACTTCTCTTCCAGCTTTGTACCAAAATTCTGGTAATAACACTCCAGCGCCATTATCCCTAAAATCATCACTAAGAGTAGTGGAGATAGAAAACTGCCCAAACTTGATATCTTTGAACGGATTTCTGCAGCAAGACAACCTAGATTTGCAAGCTATCGAGGAATTAACCATCAACGGCTGTGAGAGATTGGTACACCTACCAACTCATGGGTTTGGGAAGTTAACGTCCTTGAAATACACAATTTTAACAAATAACCCAAAGCTAGTGGCGATGGATTTTCAGGGCTACCTCCTACCAACAAAACTCCAACTACTTCACATGGGAAACTGTGGTGAAGTTGATCAGCCACTGCTGGAATCAGCATCAAGCCTTCCTACTCTCACTTCTCTATGTATTTCTGATTGTGCAAGGTCTCTGAAGTCATTGCCTGCTACAATGGGGAGACTCACTGCCCTAGAAAGTCTAAAAATCTATGGGGCTGATTTGCTGGAGGAGCTTCCGGAGTTACCTGCTTCTCTAAGAGAGTTAACTATCTGGGGTGCAAGCTCTCTGAAGTCATTGCCTGCTACAATGGGGAGACTCACTGCCCTAGAAAGTCTAATAATCTTTGGGGCTGATTTGCTGGAGGAGCTTCTGGAGTTACCTGCTTCCCTAAGGTCGTTATATATCTGGGGTGCAAGGTCTCTGAAGTCATTGCCTGCTACAATGGGGAGACTCACTGTGCTTGAAAGTCTAAAAATCGATGGGGCTGATTTGCTGGAGGAGCTTCCGGAGTTACCTGCCTCTCTAAGGCACTTAAATATCTGGAGTGCTAATTTGCTCGAGGAGCTCCCGGAGTTACCTGCCTCTCTAAGGAACTTATATATCTCTGGTGCAAGGTCTCTGAAGTCATTGCCTGCTACAATGGGGAGACTCACTGTGCTTGAAAGTCTAACAATCTATGGGGCTGATTTGCTGGAGGAGCTCCCGGAGTTACCTGCTTCTCTGAAAGAAAAGAGAATTGAAGGCCGTGGTGGCCGATTGCTCTGAAACGTAAGGAGGCTCTACTTGCTGGAGGAGCATCCGGGGTTACGTGTTTCTCTAAAAAATAAGTCTATTAAAAGCCGTGGTGGCAGGTGGCTTCTTTGAAACACTCTGCTTTACCAACCCCGTATTCATAAGGTACTTTCTTTTCAAATTTATTGAATAAATTAAAGGCTCTTGCAATAGATTTGGTTTTTTTTTTTTATCAGTAAGATATTCTTATTTGTGACTCATATATTCCTGCACAGACAAGTCCATTAAAGGCCGTGGTGGCAGGTGGCTTTCATAATAGAAATAAATCAGATACATGCGGCAGGATAATGCTTCATAACTTACCAACCCCGTATTAATAAGGTACTTTCTTTTCCAAATTTTTTGAATAAATTAAAGGATCTTGCAATAGATTTGTCTTTTCTCTTTATATCAGTAAGATATTCTTATTATCAGAGGAATGGAGAAGGACACGAGTAGCTGGTCCTAAGCCCGGTTGAAACTACTACAGTACCAGTTTGGTTTTCATACCACTAGTGTTTCTTTGCCTTTAATTGGTACCTGTTGTTTGGTTTACATACACTAATTATTTACCAAACTTGCATACTGGACCTCTTTGAGGGCTCTTAATTAATATTTTCCCTTCATGGATACAGGTGATGACCGGTTGAAACAGTCATCGAACTGCATCTGGAAGTGCAAAATCAAAGCAGAGGGGCTGCAGCGCAATTTAACCAAGTTCAAAGGAAAGAAGACATTGCCACAGAGGGGCTGCAGCGCGATTTTAATCCAGCTGAGGAGATGAATGAGGTTTTGGAAAAAAAATAAACAATATCAAGCAGCAATCAAGCCCAATTGGATATGTATAGTTATGGCATGAGATTTTGGACATAATACTGGTTATGAGCAAATTCAATTGTTTACACAAAAAACCGAACAAGTTGAGAACGAATGTGAAAATTGAATCTATATACACATTGAAAATCATTTGACAGTTTTGCACTGTCTTGCAAGAGCAGAAAATTGAGAACGCTTGTGAAAGATATTTATGGAATTTTAAGGGGTAAGCATGCAAACTTTTCGTTGCTGATTGAATAGTTAACAACAATGTAATTTTATCCCTAAAATAAAAAAAAAAGACATGATTTTTGCTACATGGCAATCTATTGAATGAAAAAAAGCCATGTTTATAGATAGAATCTAGCATTCATTAAGTACTTACAGAGGTACTGGATTTTCATTAACTTGTTTCATTTTTCAGATTAATATTCTGATTAGAGATTAGGGAAGCAATTGGGGGAATACTAGGTGATTTTTGTACTGGAATCATGATTCACTGGTACAGCCTTCTCTAGCAGAAGTTTATTTTGGTGTCATTGATTGTGGTAAACCGCATCCTTACGGCCTGAGTCTGTCGGAGTACAAGGACAACATGTGAGAAATCAGGCTTTTACATCAGGTTAAATTTGAACCCAATTTCAGTTCCAAATTGTATACTGAAGAGGTTAAATTTGGTGAGCCCAAGGCCTGAATAAAGGTTTCAATTAAATTGGCCCACAAGATTAATTTTGGTTACAATATACATTAATATTTAATAACACTGGCACTGGCATATGCTTCTAATGCCGTTGAGAAATAAGTAAACAAAAATAATACAAGGCATACATTGCCTTCTTCCTATCTGTTTGGTACACCTCTTTTTTACTCTATAATCAACAGATACATAAATATCCGTTGCCTTCTTCCTATCTGATTACATTGCATACATAGATGACACGTGTAACTTTGCAGTCTAGCCGGTACCGGCAACACCGAGATCGGGTTTACCATCATCTGCTCCAGCACCAAAGACAGGCCCACCCAAGCCAGCCGCATCCAACTTGTTGACCGGCACCCCCGGCTCGTCCTTGTCAAACCGTATGGCCATCTTCGGTGGGTCTTCTGTGGCAGAACCCGGTGCAGTGAGGTAGGTAGTGGCCGTGAGAGACCCCTTGGGTTGTGCTCCTTGTGCACCTGACATTGATCTTTTTTTTTTATTAACTGCAAAACTGATACTGTTGGAAAATAGAAATAGCAAGTACTGAAACCTGAACTGAACTAGAGTGAGATTTGGTTTGTAGAAATCGATCGAAAGAAAGAGAAATGGGGAAAAGATTTATATGAAGAAGCTACTAGCTAAGGGATGAATTTGGGGGCAACCTAACACGTAGGAGAGTTGACTGACACGTGTCAGGTAGATTTATATGAAGAAGCTTCTTGGGTTAGTCCCTAATATGAATTTGCTATTGACATTTGCTATTAGTCCCTAATATCTTGGTCAATATTGCTGATTTTTTTTACTGGTGGTCCCTACGGTTTCTTGCCAAGTGCAATTTTTTAAATTCAAATTGTATTTATTGCAATTGACGAGATCTTTTTCTCTTTTACAGATTCAGACTCAAGTAGTTCCTCATGAAGTGGTTCAGATGCCAAAGCCTCAAGCCCTCAACACTGCATGAAAACAAGGTACATTTATTGTGATTGCATTTGTTAGGGCTACTAAGCATATACTCGATGATAAAAAATTTACTGGTATATTACTGGACATTTTTTCACACTTGAATTTGCAGGAAAAAGCTTCTGAGCCTGCTTCGGATCGTGAAAAAAGTAACGTAACTTTGACTATTTTATAGCTTACCAGTATAGACTGGTAACTTAAAATTGCTCCGGGACTATCCTTTTTGGTGACCATTGGCGAAGAAACCAAAACAATTAAAACAAGGGATAAATGTTGAATATTGATACAAAAATCAGAATCCGAATTTAGAGCAGCAGTTCCAGATTTAGAGCAGCAGTAGCAGCAGTTTTAGAATTGTTTAGCGTGTAATAGAAGTTCTATAATTAGATTACTTGCTGAAGAGTGTTTGTCTTTAATTAGAAGAAGTAGTGGGGTTAGTTTTTTCTATTTTTAGTTGAGTCCTGATATGTAGCAAGTGTCTAGGTTCAGCCTATTAGTTGTGCTATATATTCAGAAGTTGTAATCAGTTTTTATTAAGAAGTTATAGAGTTTTATTTCAGCAGAAATATTTTGTCTCTGTTTTTTGTATCCAGAAATTCTGTGTCTCTGTTCTTTGTTTGTCTTGCGCAAAAACCAACAAATTGGTATCAGAGCCAGGTTGATTCAATGGCTGAAGTAGGTAACAGCATCAGCATGTCCAGTCAGACGGTACCTCTGTTCAAGGGTGAGAGTTACGAATTCTGGAGCATCAAGATGCGAACTATGCTGAAATCTCAAGGCTTGTGGGAACTAGTCAACAAGGGAATACCGAATCCTGATCCGACACCAAGAGAAACAGCCAAGCAAGATGCAAAGGCGCTCTTCTTCATTCAGCAAGCCGTACATGAATCGGTGTTTGCGAAGATTGCAGCAGCAGAAACAGCAAACGAGGCCTGGTCTACTCTGAAAACCGCATTTCAGGGAAGTTCCAAGGTAGTAGCTATCAAGTTGCAGGGCTTGAGACAGGAGTTTGAGACTTTGAGCATGAAACAAGGCGAGTCAGTTCAATCCTTCTTCACGCAAGTTTCAACAATAGTCAACCAAATCCGAAGCTGTGGAGAAGATCTTCCAGAAAAAAACGGTTGTATTGAAGGTGTTGCGCAGCCTAACAACCAAGTTTGATCACGTGGTGGCGGCAATCGAAGAATCCAAAGATCTGTCCACCTACACGTTTGATGAGTTGATGGGATCACTGCAGGTCCATGAAGTTCGACTCAACCGATCAGAGGTGAAGGATGACACCAAAGCTTTTTATACCAAGGGCAATTTCTCAAGAAGCCAACAGCAAAGCAGAGGTCGAAGCAATCAAGGCAGCGGAGGCAGAGGCAAGCCAAGTTACAATCAGCAGCAATCTAATCAACCGAAAAAAGATGTAGAATGCTACTATTGTCACAAGAAAGGGCATATGCAAGCCGATTGCTACAAGAAACAGAGAGAAGAAAGTCAAGACGTGGAGTGCTATTACTGCCACAAGCCCGGTCATATGCAAGCCGACTGTTACAAGAAGAAAAGAGAAGGACAGGCTTCTTTTGTTGAAGAGAAGGGCAATCAAGCACGGTTGTTCATGGCCAAAACCGATGAAGAATCAGATGAAATTCAAATCTGGTTTTTGGACAGCGGTTGCTCAAACCATATGACGGGTTTTAAACATCTTTTTGATGAATTAGATGAATCATACAAGAAGGTGGTAAAGCTTGGTGATGATAAAGAGATTCAAGTTGAAGGGAAAGGGAATATAGCCGTGCAGACCAGCAGTCACAATACACGGATACTACATGATGTGTACTATATTCCTCAACTATCCCACAACCTACTTAGCATCGGTCAAATGATGGACAGCGGGTGTACCATCAAGTTTGAAGGCGACAATTGTAGAATTGTTGATGCAGCCATGGATCAGACGATGGCAACTATCAAGAAGACACAAAACAACTTGTTCCCTCTGGAGATAACCAAGGTGAAAGACAAGGCACTTGCAGCCAAGGAGATTAGTTCAAGCGAGCTATGGCATTTAAGGTATGGCCATCTAAACATGAATGGTTTAAAATTGTTGAATCAAAAGAAAATGGTGAATGGGTTACCCGAAATTGGTGAAATTGGGTTATGTGAAGGATGTGTGTTAGGCAAGCAATCAAAGCTGCCATTTCCAAAAGATCAGTCGTTGCGTGCAACCAAGGTACTCGAATTGGTGCATACTGACTTATGTGGGCCTATGGAGGTTGAATCCATGGGAGGAAGTAAGTATTTCATGCTATTTATCGATGATTATAGCAGGATGACATGGGTATATTTTCTTAGTTATAAAAGTGAAGCATTTGGGCTGTTCAAAAGGTTTAAAGCCATGGCAGAAACGCAAACAGGGGCTAGGCTGAAAGCGTTAAGATCAGATCGTGGTGGTGAGTTCCAATCAAAAGAATTCAAGCAATTTTGTGAGAAAGAAGGGGTGCTACAGCAGCTGACCACTCCGTATACACCTGAGCAAAACGGTGTAGCTGAACGCAAGAACCGTACGGTAGTAGAACTAGCAAGAAGTATGCTGAAATCTAAAGGTATGCCGAATATTTTCTGGGCAGAAGCAGTAGCAACTGCAGTTTATGTTCTGAATCTTTCTCCAACCAAAGCCGTGATGAACAAAACTCCTTTTGAGGCATGGTTTGAAAGAAAACCTGGAGTTGGGCATCTAAGGGTATTCGGTTGTATTGCATATACCTTAATACCATCACAAAGAAGAACAAAGCTGGACGAAAAATCAGAAAAATGCTTGTTTATTGGTTACTGCATACAATCTAAAGGTTATAGATTGTACAACCCAAACAATGGTAAGATTATGGTGAGTAGAAATGTAATCTTTGATGAAAATGCAAATTGGAAGTGGGGTACAACCGAAGAGGAGATAGAGCTTGTACCAGCCGAAAGTGCTGAAGTAGAAGATCAAACTAGCAACCATTCTGATTCTGAACAAGAGAACCCGAGTTCTGCACATGAGAATTCAAGAACCGAAACTGCAACAAAGGTTTATAGGAGGCGTAATCGCAGTCCCGATATAACTGCTGGTAGAAAGACCAAAACTGTGCAAGAGTTGTATGAAACTACACAAATTCTCTTCGTTTCAGATCCTACAACCTATGAAGAAGCCGCAAGAAAGGGAGAATGGTGCAAGGCAATGGAAGAAGAGATACAAGCAATCGAAAAGAACAAAACTTGGGAATTGATGGAACTTCCTAAAGGTAAAAATGTCATTGGTTTAAAATGGGTTTTCAAAACTAAATTCGGTCCAGATGGGAGTGTTCAAAAGTTCAAAGCTAGACTTGTGGCAAAGGGTTACGCACAAGAATATGGCGTAGATTATGAAGAAACATTTTCACCGGTTGCACGGTTTGAAACGGTGAGATTGTTGTTAGCCTTGGCAGCCCAATTAAAAAGAAATGTGTATCAATTTGATGTCAAATCTGCCTTTCTCAATGGAGAATTAATAGAGGAAGTCTATGTTGAGCAACCAAGAGGCTTTGAGGTGAAAGGCAAGGAGGATTGTGTGTACAAGCTAACAAAGGCGTTGTATGGTTTGAAGCAAGCACCAAGGGCATGGTATAGCAAAATTGATTCGTATTTCATCAATTCTGGTTTTGAGAGAAGCAAGAGTGAACCCAATTTGTATGTTAAAAAGGGTGAAAAAGGAGAATTGTTAATTGTGTGCTTATATGTGGATGATATGATTTATATGAGCACAAGTGAAAGGTTGTTAGATGAATTTCGGATCAATATGAAAGGAGAATTCGAGATGACTGATCTTGGGTTGTTACATTATTTTCTCGGTTTGGAAGTAGAGCAAGAATGTGGTAGCTTTTTTGTATCTCAAAGGAAGTATGCAAGTGATCTTTTGAAGAAATTTGGGATTAAGGAAAGCAAGATAGCATCAACTCCCATGAATGTGAATGAGAAGCTAGAAAAGGATGATGGCTCGGGTCCAGCTGATGCTACTAAGTACATAAGTTTGATTGGTGGATTGATGTATTTAACTCACACAAGGCCGGATATTTCTTACGCAGTTGGTGTGGTCTCAAGGCACATGCAAAACCCAACAAAGCATCACTTTGGCACAGCCAAGAGAATTTTGAATTATATTGCAGGAACAGCTGACTATGGTATGTGGTATGAAAGCACTAACAACTTCAAGTTAGTCGGTTATAGTGACAGTGATTGGGCAGGTTGTGCAGAAGATCGAAATAGCACATCCGGGCACATGTTTACACTAGGCACAGGTGCAGTTTCATGGAGCTCAAAGAAGCAAGCAACCGTAGCATTGTCAACCACTGAGGCCGAATATTCAGCAGTCAGTTCAGCAGCATGTCAAGCAGTTTGGTTAAGGCGCATACTAGCAGATTTTGAACAAGAACAACAGAAGCCTACAGTGATATTTTGTGACAACCAATCAACAAATGGTGATGTTGAGGTCCAAGCATATTGACAACCAATCAACGCAAAATCCAGCATTTCACGGAAGGACCAAGCATATTGACATACGAGTTCATTTCATTCGTGACCTTGTAACAAATGGTGATGTTGAGGTCAGATATGTCAATACCGACAAGCAGGTAGCAGACGTGCTTACGAAGGCATTGGCACGAAGCAAATTTGAACAATTTAGATCAGCACTTGGAGTTGGGGATTTTGTATCAAGGGGGAGTGTTGAATATTGATACAAAAATCAGAATCCGAATTTAGAGCAGCAGTTCCAGATTTAGAGCAGCAGTAGCAGCAGTTTTAGAATTGTTTAGCGTGTAATAGAAGTTCTATAATTAGATTACTTGCTGAAGAGTGTTTGTCTTTAATTAGAAGAAGTAGTGGGGTTAGTTTTTTCTATTTTTAGTTGAGTCCTGATATGTAGCAAGTGTCTAGGTTCAGCCTATTAGTTGTGCTATATATTCAGAAGTTGTAATCAGTTTTTATTAAGAAGTTATAGAGTTTTATTTCAGCAGAAATATTTTGTCTCTGTTTTTTGTATCCAGAAATTCTGTGTCTCTGTTCTTTGTTTGTCTTGCGCAAAAACCAACAATAAACCCATGACCAATTGTTTTGTTGTACCAGTAATAACTCAGTACTGTACTGCGCATCTTAGTTAGTCTCTTCTCAAGATGTCTAAATTTGTCTTGCCTTTCATATTGCAATGAGATGAGATGATAAAATTATTTACCCAATAACCATTTTATTCTTGTTATGCCAGAATCATCTAACGGGTCTTAACAATCAGATGGTCAAATGGATGGTAAGTTTCCTCAAAAGAAAGAAAAACAAATGAAAGTCAGCCTTCCTATGTGATATAAATCTGAGAGGATACTAATTAAGTGTTATCATTTCTTGGATCAGATCCGAAGCCGAGGAGGCAAAGCGCAGGAGAGCCCAAGAGAGAGAGGCAGCCCGTCAAAGCCCTGCAACAAGTAATCTTTCCTTTTAATTTGAGACCTTTATTTTAATCAAATTAGCAGGTTTATGTGTATGTCTATTTAAAATTTCAAAAAATTTGCATGTGCTCTGTCAATTGAGAATTATAATTTGTCCATTGCAAAATGAAATATCATGTGTATATCCTCCAAGAATTATAAATTTCTTATAAAAAATATCAAAATTAGTCCTCTATATCTCAGCATAACTTACAAATTATAGAAGAGTTAATATGATAATTTTGATGAATTAGGACCAAGATATTTGACATATTTGTTGCTCTCTTTGGGCAAGTATTGCTCCTAATTGTAATCCTTGGTTCATATTTTGGATTCTTTCTTGACATCTCTGCCCTTAATAATAGATTTCATATCATACTTGCAAATGCTCATAGTCCTTATACCATATATTTGAAATAGAGTGAGGCTATGGTACTATGCATACCGCAGATTGGTCCCAGCTACGGATCAATATTTTGTTTCTGAGTTCAAAAATATTCAACACGATCTCCTAATGAAAATGTACTAAATTTTACATTTTTTAGATTTTTTTTTACTATTTTTTTGATAGGTAGAAAATCACTACTTTTGAATGGTCTAGAATCTTTATATCAAGTGATTTTCTACTTATATAAACAAATAGTACTTTTTTTAACAAAAATTGTAAAATTTGATCTACAAGTAAAGTTTCATATGGAGATCATGTTGAACAGTTCAGATAAGATTGTTTGCACTTTGAAAATTCTGGTATTGATCTATAGTACGAACCAATATGTGCTATGCATAGTACCATAACCTCACTTTTTGAAATATTACAAGATTATATATATTAACTTCTCTCATTATCAGATGGAGAACCGTAGAAATTGACAAAGAAAATCTATTCACGAGAGATCTCGAGATGCTGAGAGCAGCCCCAGAGCATATAGCCAGTTCAGTTGGTGAGACCAGTCCAATGGATTGCCAAGAGGGAATCAGAACGGGTTTCAGACCCGGTGCAAACCCGCTAGAGCAGCTGGGGCTATTCCAAGTGTTGACAGAAATAGTTTTGGGTCCTATCTGATCCAAGAAATTGTTGTTTGTATAACTTAGTTTCATTACTCTTCTACTGTGCTTGTTTCTTTGCTGAATTGTTGTCTATATTATCAAGCTATCTGATATTAAATATGATACTGCAAAAGAAAACTATTTATAATTTGTAACTGGGTTTATACACAAGTTTTTTCTGGTTGCGTTAGATTTTTAATATTTTGACTTTATACTTGATATTTTGCAATGATTTGGTCAGTTTTTATTTAGCAATGAAAAAGGGCTACAATTTTGCAATGAAAAAGGTTCACAACAAACACAATAAAAAGATAAATATGCACAACCTTTCATATTTTTAGCTTAAATCTACATTCAAATACCAATTATTATGTGTCATACAACTAATATTAAATTCCACACTGCAATTTTTACCTTTAGTATTCCATAAGAAAACAAACTTTTTGAATTTATGTGTAAAAAAATTTATGTCTAAAAATTAAGAGTAATTATATTGTCCCCCATTGTTTGGTCCCCTAAATGTCCCCCTGATGATAACTAACTGTGTTAATCATTAATTAACGACTTTAACCAATAGTTAGTAGTCCCCATCTAACTGTCAATACCCACTAGCTGGACCACTATTATGAATACTTGCTCGATTATATATGAATACTGGCTCGATTAGGTATGAATACTTGTGCGACAGACAACTTGAAAGTATGTCATTATGGATCTCATTTGAAAGAGAAAATTGTGTAGAAGACATTCGTGATTTTAGATTTGCAAAATTCCTCATAGATCGTCAGAAATATTTGTTAGATTGAACGGAGAAAAAAAAAAACCACCTCTAAAAACGTGTAAAAGATGAGTAAGTGATGTGTCCAGTTTTTTTTAAATACTTGATATCTTAGGTATGAATACTTGATTTATTATATATGAATACTTGATATCTTAGGTATGAATACTTGAAGTTTTAGATTCGCAAAATTTCTCACAGATCATTAGAAATATAGGCGAGATTGGATGAAAAAAACAATCCACCTCTAAAAACATGTAAAAGATGAGTGTGTGATAAGAGAAATAAAAAAAAGTTTATATGTTCAATTTTTTTAGAAATATTTGGTATCTTAGGTATGATATTTGTTCAACAATGTATGAAATACATTCTCGACGAGATATGAATACTTACATGACGAGTTATGAATACTTGAATGACGGAAAATCCGAAAGTACTTCATCATGGATCTCATTTGAAAGAGAAATTACGTAGAAGATGTCCGTAGTTTTAGATTCGCAAAATTCCTCACAGATCGTCAGAAATATTAACGAGGTTAAACGGAGAAAAAAAACCCACTTCTAAAAACTGTAAAAGATGAGTGTGTAATTAGAGAGAAAAGAAAGTTGATGTCTAGTTTTTTTTTTTTAATACTTGATGTCTTAGGTATGAATACTTAATATATTATATGATAATACTTGCACGCATAAGTATCCGTACATACGCGCGCTAGTTGTTAATTTTTTCAATCATAAACGGTCCCTCAAGTAGTTAATGTAGTTAGTGGTCCCCATCGTACTTTACACATCAGTTAATCAAGGGGACGTTTAGGGGACAGAATGGGGGAGCCTGTTAGTCGATCCCAAAAATTAATTAGCTTCACTAAAAAAACCAATTAGTCCTAGATAATTAGTGTGGTTATTTATATTTTCTATAACTAATTTATTAGGTTTGAATATTGTAAACAATAACTTGCTACATATTAGTTCCATATATCTCCAAAAATGCATGTAGTTATGTATTATTATTATTATTTGCTTCTCCTTTCTCTACCTTCTTGTGTGTAATTAAATTTAATATTGTAATTTTTCCCCATTATAAAAAAAAACATAATGGATTACATAATACGGCGCAAGATCTTGTCATGCAACATGTCCATCTAACTTCAGCCAAAAAAAAGAAAAAAGTTTACCTGTGAGTGGGGCCCACTTGATGGTTGTATTACAATTGTGTAGCGCATTATGGTTAGTATCATAACTTTTTGACCATTTATCGTGACTTTGTTGGTTATTTAATTAATATTTCAAAATCCCAAGTTCACTATGAATTCAAACCATCGACATTATTTTTCGAGTTAATTTGATACGAAATCAACATAACAAAAATGAATAAACCAAATTAGTGGTAATATACAAAATAATTTCATTCATTTCATGGACCGTTATATTTTGTAAACAAAGTGTGAAAAAAAAAAATTGAGAACCAACAATCGGTGGTGTTTTCTTACAGTATTATTTCTAAACATATTTTATTAGGTATATTTTTCAATAAATACCTCTTTCATGTGGACCCTCTTTCTCATAATTAAGGATTGTCCTTAGCCTCTGTTACAGAATTCAGGAGAAGTTACTAATGTGTTTTTTATTTAACTTCTTATTGAAATATTTTCATGAATCTAGCACAAGTTAAATCTTGTAGAATATTAATTTAATATTGTTAATTCCCACCGCAATGTGTTGGCACTTGACTAGTAAAAAATAACAAGTAAAAAATATTTGGTTATTTTACATTAACTAAATTACAATCATAATATGAAAAGTTTTTGTCAAAGTTAAATATTTAGACGATAGGATAATTGTCACAACTAAATTAAAAGAAAAAAAAGTAGAATAAGTTTGCAACAATTAAACCTTGTATTTGTATTCCGACTCTTTTCTGAAACTGTTTTATAAAATTCCATCCAACTCAAATTAAAGAAGCACATTAAAATTTTGGGTCCGCCTAGCTCTCCCCCGTGAACAATCCCCCGTTTCATCCCCCGTCAGTTGCATTAATTAAGGTAGTTAGTTAGTTAGAATTTATAACTGTCAGTGTATTTTAGGAATTTGCAGAAGTATTCATATGTAGCACAACTATTATTCATCCATCTATATGAAGGTATTCACATTTGCAATAGAAACATATTTGGATATATTACAACAAGAAAGTAGGGGACACACAACATGTGTGGGGGACCGCACAACTGTCAGAACATTAATTAAGTGGGGGACCGCATAACCGTCAGCGCATTAATTAAGTGGGGGACTTCTAACTACCTTCAGCTCATTTTAGAAATTTGCAAAAAAAGTATTCATCTGTAACACAACTAGCATTCATCCATCTATATAAATGTATTCATCTTTGCAATAGAAGCATATTTGGACACATAAATCATCCATCTTTTACACGTTTTTAGAGATGTGTTTTTTTTTTCTCCGTTCAATCTAACCAATATTTCTGACGATCTGTGAGGAATTTTGCAAATCTAAAACCACGAATGTCTTCTAAATAATTTTCTCTTTCAAATGAGATCCATGATGACATACTTTCGAGTTGTCCGTTGCACAAGTATTCACACATCGTCATGCAAGTATTCACCCCGCATTAAGCAAGTATTCATCCTCATCAATCACTCATCTTTTACACGTTTTTAGAGATGGGTTTTTTTTTCTCCGTTCAATCTAACAAATATTTCTGACGATCTGTGAGGAATTTTGCAAATCTAAAATCACGAATGTTTTCTAAATAATTTTCTCTTTCAAATGAGATCCATGATGACATACTTTCGAGTTGTCCGTTGCACAAGTATTCACCCTCGTCATGCAAGTATTCATCCCGCATTAAGCAAGTATTCATCCTCATCGTGTAAGTGTAAATAGTTAATGTATCAAGTATACCTCGATTAACTTTACAAGAGCAGCCGAATAATATTCATCCATAAGATATCAAGTATTCATACATATAAGTTAAAGTATTTCTGCCTAAGATATTAAGTATTCATCCATAAACGTTGAAGTATTCATCTCTAAAACATTAAGTATTCATCCATATGTACTTAGTACGCACTGTTCTAATTCACCATTAATGAAGCTTTGTTCTTTGCAAATAACTCGGATCTGACCCGGCGGTCGACAGTGATGGATCTACTCCGGCGGAGGCGGAGATGGGAGAGAGAGGAGGCGGAGGCGGGAGGTGGGAGACGGAGGTGGAGGTGGAGGTGGGAGAGGGAGGCCGAGAGGGAGAGGTGGGAGAGGCGGGCGGAGGCGCAGAGGGAGAGGTGGGAGAGGCGGGCGGAGGTGGAGGCGGAGGTGGAGAGGGAGAGGTGGGAGAGGTGGGAGAGGGAGGGAGAAAGAGGAAAGAAATAAATGGAGAAAATTGGATAATTAATTTGTAGGGCCATTAGGTAGTTAGAATTTTGAATTATAGTTAGAAAAGGTAGTTAGTTAGTTGGGGGATGAAATGGGGGATGGATAGATGGGGGAAGATATAATTACCCTAAAATTTTCTTCCGAGTGAGCAATTAGTGGAGATCACTTTGTAAAACTCTCCTAATTAGGAAATACAAATGTAACGTTATAAAGAAGAAAATGTTCTCTATTGATTCTATTCCTACAAGATATAAGAAGAAAACCTTTTTTAAAGTATCTTTCTTCATTTGCCAATTCCATATTTCTTTAGTCCAGCTCTTAATGCCAATTCTTTTTTGTCAGTCCATTTTAAATACTTTTTTCCTAGTAATCCAGAAATTAAACGTTGATATAAAATAAGATTAATATGCGGGAATTGAATCAATTCAAAGATAATAGAGCTGAAAATGAACTTTTACATATTTACAAGAATGGGACAGTATCTGCGAGGGATAATGTCGGTATACCCTCGCGGATACTCCCGTCGCTAATAGAAAAAAAACGCTTTTCTATCGGTATACCCTCGCGGATAGTCACTTTTTACCCTCACAGATACTGTCCCATTCTTGTAGTCGATACAGTGGAGGAGAAATTTTGCAGGAAGAAAGGTTAAAGAAATTGAGCAAACAATTAAATGTGTAATTATGCAGATTAGTACAGTAGGAAAGCTACATTAAGTAAGAAAGAATTAGAAAAGTGAGTCTTACCAACAAAATGTCGGGTTACATCTCGTTATATTTAAATCTGCTAGAAAACACAAATTCCAAATACAAGCACTCTGCTAATTTGATTTTCTTCAAAATCTTAATTATTTCATTACGTTTTTTGTTAAAGCTTGAACAGATGAGAAGAAATTAAGATGAATTTTGATTTTCCCTCAATAATAATCACAGCGTAAGACCAAACATACATATGTGTATATATAACACATCAAAAATTGGAGAATTTGAATTATACGAGTTAAAAGTAATACTCCCACAATTAATTAATTTCTGTAGTTCATTCAAATATCGTGCAAATAGCACAATTTGTGCACATTATATCATGATTTTTCTCCATTCCATAATATATATACATATTCCATAATATATATACATGCTTAATTCAACATTTGTTTTGTCTTCACAGTACTAGCAAGAAAAAAAAAACTTAATTCAACATTTACAATGAAAAGCATTAATTAAAAGGCCAAATCAGACAATCAGATTAGGGGAAAAAGTGCGAAATCAGAAGCCAAAAGTTCTTACCCCCAAACATTTTATATTTAATAAATTAAACTTCTAGGAAAATAAGAAATAAATTTAGAAAAATAAAAGGACATAAATTATTATCCCACTCCTTATCTAATTTCGTTGACAAATTTAGCTAACAAAATATATATATATATATATATATATATATATATATATATATATATAGAGTGAGGCTACGGTGCTATGCATAGCACGGATTGGGTCCGTGCTACGGCTCAAAATTTGACTTTTCGAAACCCTAACGGTCGATCCGAACCATTCAACATGATTATAAAATGAATATGTACTTGCAACCCAAATTTTACATTTTTCGAATTTTTTTACTATTTTTTTAGGTAGGCTGTTTTTGGATGGTCCAGAATGTTTAGATCAAGAGATTTTCTAAAAAATAGTAAAAAAATGACTAATAGCCGTAGTACGGACATAATTGGTGCTATGCATAGCACCGTAGCCTCTTTCGAGCAAAGAACGTTACTTTTGCATCTCCTAATTAAAGGAGAGCAGGGTGTTCACTAATTGTTCACTAGAAAATGACTAATACAAAAAATAAAAAGAAAAAAAAAAGAGAAGGGAAATTTTGCCTAAATAAATACTTGTATTTTGAACACATACTTTAAATAATTAGGTAAAATACAACAGAAAATCAATCTGACAAAAAATTATATTGGCATTAATCAGCTGTCTGCTAAATTCATTTGCAACTAAAATGTATTTTTATGACCTTTTTTTAAACATATATTAAATTATCCTTGAAACTCTGCTATAAGACTTTGGCTTTTGAAAAAAAAAAATACCTAGGAATATTACAAGAACCCAAAGAAAAAATTGTAACAGATACAGAACATCTCAAAAATTACAATATAAAAATATAAAACTAATGTAGCCAAAATTGTCAATTAAAAAAAAAATTCATGGGACCCAACCATAGAGACATAATTCGTGTTTTATTTGTGTTTTATTCGCGAATAAATTGTTTTTTAGGTGTTTTCGAACCGAACGACAAATTATTCGGCCGAGCAAATTATTCACGAATAAAAATCATTCTCGAATTATACCCGAATTATTTTCAAATCACAAATTTTTGACCCCGCTGAACCGAATCCGAATAATTCATTTCAGTGTGGACCCAACTCCCAGTACTCTCCAGTCTCCACATAGATGAATAATTGTTTATGATAAACAGTGAATAGTATAGAATTGCACATGCACGTAGTCACCACAATCCCCCTTCAATCACTCTCAATTTCAATGTAAATATCTATCACCATCGATTACATATATATGTTACAACAATATAAAACCGTATTTGTGTGTTTGTATTTGTGTTTGGTTGCATAATTCAAACTCCCATCTCCAAAAAAAATAATAATAAAAAATGACCAATCCAATCCATTGATCAGAGGCCGTTGAATAATTCAAACCAACTTCTCTATCGCTTCCAAACCGCGTTTGATAGTTTGGAGAATGTTAATTTGTTATTTTACTTCTTTTATTTATGGTTTCATGCATGCTTCACATGGTGACATGGCACAAGGTGTTAGTTTAGAGGTCATCTGTTGGTCGTTTATAGTTTTATATTTCAAAAGGTATGGAATTTTTGTAAATCAATTTTTATGAGCATTTAAGCGATATATATGTTTCCAATCAACTATAAATAATTTGAATTACAAGAAAAAAAATTACAGACATGTAATTAGATATACATATAATTTATTGATTGAATTTTTCTACAATTTATTTTTGTTTAATAATGGATTAAAGAGCCATTCAATCTAATTTTTTCAAGAGAATAAAAGTATTATTCAATAGGCATATTGGCGATTTCAACCATCTTCTTTCATATTTTGTAATTTTGTAATTAAATCAGGTGATATCTTGTTTTCTTTTATGATGAAACAGATGTCCGCTACCCTCTAAATTTTTTTTTTTTTGCTCTAGAAACTTTTGACTCAATTTATATGATGAAATTCAAATGACGTCCGCTACCCTTTAAAAAAAATTCTAGAAATTTTTTACTTGTGTGTACAATACCTATACACAAATGTCAAACAAATTTGATATTTGGAAAAAGATGCTTTTGTACAATTATATAAAAATAAAAAATTACAAAATTGGAAAAACACAAATGTCAAACAAATAAAAAATAGTAAATCCTAGTGGTGATGAAAGAAATTCTTCAGTGTATTTAATTTGATTTTTTTTTCAAACTTTGAATTATTTCAATACATTCTGTCTTGAAGTTTGAACAAGAAGAATAAAAAATTGAGTTCCATAATAATCACTGCACAATACCATATTTATATATGTGAATATACAATACATCAAAAATTGAAGAATTTGAATCATATGAGTTAAAAGTAATACTCCCACAATTATTTTATGTGGTTCATTCAATTATTGTACAAAATATCACAATTGAGTGAGTCTATGGTACTATGCATATCATGATTTGATCCGTAATATGGATCAATATTTTCATTTTCAAAATACTAATGGTCAATCCGAACCGTTCAACATGATTTCATATGAATATGTACTTGTAAACCAAATTTTATATTTTTTTGAATTTTTTACTATAAATTTCTTTAAGATAGGTAGAAAATCACTATTTTTGGATGGTCCAGAATTTTCAGATCAAGTAATTTTCTATCCATCTTAAAAAATAGTAAAAAGTTTCTAAAAAATATAAAATTCGGTCTGCAAGTACATATTCATATGATGATTATGTTGAACGGTCCGGATCGACCGTTAGAATTTTGAAAACAAAAAAATCATGTGTTTTCTCATTCTATAATTCATTTGTTTTTTGGGAGTTAATTCAACCTTTTAGGAAGAAAACCGTGAATGAAAAAGCGGAACTCGGTCTATTAGAATAGGGAAAAAAAGGTGTGCAATTAGAATCAAAAGTTCTTAGTCAAACGATAACCTTCGAGCTTGATAATTTATTATTTGTGGAGATAATTAATTGTAAATACATATCACACATGTATGATGACCCTTGTGGAATACACATGTTCATCACATCTATGCACTATATAAAAACTTCATATTGAATAGGCATAAAGTTCACATGTTACTGATCCCATCCATATAATTAAAGAACATTCATCATGGCCCTATCAATTAATTGTACTGCAAAATCATGAGTAATTAGTTGATGAAGTGTGATTTAACCATCCTGTAAATCATGAGTAAATTCACTGCCGGGCATGCACGACCAGTTTTCTCAATGGTCAATGTGAGTTTCCCAGTAAATAATGGTCTGACCTGTAATAAGCTATTCCATAGCACCGAATTATGGATGGCACGCCATTTTGGTGTTATATCGCACCACATATTTAATGAGCAAAAATAACATATTGATGGATCATGGAGTCACTAGAACCTGCCAAATTAACTACTTCAATTGCATCAGGAATAACACTTAATTGGTTTCACAAGTAAGTGTTTACCAGCGGGCCGGGTTTGGGTTTTGGTTCACCAGTGGTAAGTGTTTGTTCTCTGATCTTGTTCAGTTATTTGATACTGTTAGATTCTGGTACCATTATGAATCAAATTTTTTTTATACTTGTGCATTTAACTATAATTGGCCATTAGTCCTCCAGTATCTTATATTGTAACTGGGAGAGTTGACTGCCACCTGTCAGGAAGATTTAAGGATGGAGGGACGCGTGTAATTGTAATTGCAAAGCACTCTGTCTGGCTGGGCCTTGACGCTTCATCTTGGGCCTATAATAAAAATTGCATTTTGTTTCAATTTTAAAAATTGAGGGCTGACAACGGATCCAAAAGAATTTGTGATGATCGTTCTACAGGTAAGAGAGTTTGTTATATACCTCCATCTGATGAATCTCAGCCCATATATACACGTCCTTGGAGATTTACACCTCTTCTTAAAAACCAAGGAAATAAAGGGTTCTAGTATGCACGTGACACATCCTACACAAGAGAGGTAACAAAATACTTGAACAAATAATATGATGAAAAATAAAAGTGAAATCAGTCTTACTAACATGTTGAGGATTTGAGAGTAATTTACGAAATTTATTTATCATTTTAATTTTTCAATCTAATTACAAGAGGCTCTGTCATGCCTTTTGTACAAACAAATTTGAACAGTTGCCTATAAAATTACCGTTAGCCTTAGTAAAGGTACAATATTTCAAAAATAGAAAAAGGATAGAAGTACTTATTGCTCGTCTTTATTCTAAAAATGACCGATGAAAATAAAACCCCTAACAGATGAAAAACTAATTGGATCCTCTTTTCCTTTATTTGTCAACACAACAAAATTTCGTATTGCGGCTCTTTATATTTGGTTTCCTTCGAAATCTAAATTATTTCAATACATTTTATTTAAAAATTGAACAAGAAGAACGACAAATTTTGATATCAATAATAATCACAGCATAAGACCATACATACACGTGTGTGTATATATATAGCACATCTAGCACATGAAAAATTGAAAAAATTGAAATATATGAGTTAAAAGTAATACTTGTGTAAATTTTGTGGTTCATTCAAATATATGGGGAGATCATATATGAGGCAATTGCTCTGTTAATTTATATTCAATTTAGGCAACTGTATGCAACATTATAACATCTAACTCAACAAGTCCGACCATATCCAATTTAATTAATTTTCTAAAAATATTTATAATCTTAAGTTTTAAAGCCGTTAATGAGTCAAAATATTGTTATGACATATATATTGGATCCTTTAGTATAAAACTTTATAATTTCCGTAAATAAAAATTAATTTACTTCTTACTACTTTTATAATGCATTGTTGTTTGCTTATATATGCTTTTGATTCGGTAATTATGTTAATGCATTAGCTTTAATGATCTTTGTTTCCTTCAAATATTTCTTAAAAATTTACATGTTAAAAAAAGGGCCCGCTCAGTTAAGGCCCCCATATGCTTAAAAAAAGGGCCCGCTCAGTTAAGGCCCCCAAAAAAGTTCCTAAAAATGTAAAATTTAGTCTCCAAGCACATTTCAATATAGAGAACATGTTGAGCGGTTCGGATCGGTTGTTTGAATTTTCAAAATGAAAATATGAGCGTGAAGTAAAAATGACCTCTTACTTCACAACTCACCATAGCCCAGCTCTCTCTCTCTCTCTCTCTATATATATATATATATATATATATATATATATATAGATGAGCTATGGTAAGACGTGGAGTAAAACCAAGTTTTTACTCTATGGCACTATATTTCATTTTGAAAATCTAAACAACCGATCCGAACCGCTCAGCATGTTCTCTATATTGAAATGTGCTTGGAGACCAAATTTTACATTTTTTGGAATTTTTTTACTATTTATTAAGCCACTTTGAAAATCGCTGATCCGGTGGTCCAGAAATTTTTACTGTCTTTTACTGTTCACAGTGGATTAGCGATTTTCAAAATGGCTTAATAAATAGTAAAAAAATTCCAAAAAATGTAAAATTTAGTCTCCAAGTACATTTCAATATAGAGAACATGTTGAGCGGTTTGGATCTGTTGTTTGAATTTTCAAAATGAAAATATGGCGTGGAGTACAAACTTGTTTTACTCCACGTCTCACCATAGCTCATCTCTATATATAGATATATATATTTATCTTTCCAATCAACTATAAATAATTTGAATTACAAGAAAAAAAAATACAGACATATATGTAATTAGATATACATATAATTTATTGATTCAATTTTTCTACAATTTATTTTTGTTTAATAATGGATTAAAGAGCCATTCAATCTAATTTTGTTCAAGAGAATAAAAATATTAGATATATTTTTCAATAAATACCTCTTTCATGTGGACCCTCTTTCTCATAATTAAGAATTGTCCTTAGCCTCTGTTACATAATTCAGGAGAAGTTACTAATGTATTTTATATTTAACTTCTTATTGAAATATTTTCATAAATCTAGCACTAGTTAAATTAATGTTTTAGAAAATTAATGTAATATTGTCAATTCCCACCGCAATGCTTAGCCACTTGACTAGTAAAAAATAAAAAGTAAAAAATATTTGATTATTTAAATTAACTAAATTACAATCATAATATGAAAAACTTTTGTCAAAGTTAAATCACAAATTTTTTACCCCGCTGAATCGAACCCGAATAATTCATTTCACTGTGGACCCAACTCCAAGTACTCTTCAGTCTTCACATAGATGAATAATTGTTTATGGTTAACAGTGAATAGGATAGAATTGCACATGCACGCAGTCACCACAATCCCCTTCAATCACTCTCAATTTCAATTTAAATATCTATGTACACCATCGATTATGTTACAACAAAACCGTGTTTGTATTTGTGTTTGGTTGCATAATTCAAACTCCCATCTCCAAAAAAAATAATAATAAAAAATGACCAATCCAATCCATTGATCAGAGGCCGTTGAAGAATTCAAACCAACTTCTCTATCGTTTCAAAACCGCGTTTGATAGTTTGGAGAATGTTAATTTGTTTATTTATTTATTTTATTTATGGTTCCATGCGTGCTTCACATGGTGACATGGCACAAGGTTTATATTTCAAAAGGTATATATGGGATTTTTGTAAATCAATTATATATATGAGCATTTAAACACACACATATATATATATATATATATATATGTGTGTGTTTCCAATAAACTAAAAATAATTTGGATTACAAGAAAAAATAATTACAGACATGTAATTAGATATACATATAATTTATTGATTGAATTTTTCTACAATTTATTTTTGTTTAATAATGGATTAAAGAGCCATTCAATCTAATTTTTTCAAGAGAATAAAATTATTTTTCAATAGGCATATTGGCGATTTCAACCATCTCCTTTCATATTTTGTCATTTTGTAATTAAATCAGGTGATATCTTGTTTTCTTTTATGATGAAACAGATGTCCGCTACCCTCTAAATTTTTTTGTTTTTGTTCTAGAAACTTTTGACTCAATTTATATGATGAAATTCAAATGACGTCCGCTACCCTTTAAAAAAAATTCTAGAAATTTTTTACTTGTGTGTACAATACCCATACACAAATGTCAAACAAATTTGATATTTGGAAAAAGATGCTTTTGTACAATTATATAAAAATAAAAAATTACAAAATTGGAAAAACACAAATGTCAAACAAATAAAAAATAGTAAATCCTAGTGGTGATGAAAGAAATTCTTCAGTGTATTTAATTTGATTTTTTTTTCAAACTTTGAATTATTTCAATACATTCTGTCTTGAAGTTTGAACAAGAAGAATAAAAAATTGAGTTCCATAATAATCACTGCACAATACCATATTTATATATGTGAATATACAATACATCAAAAATTGAAGAATTTGAATCATATGAGTTAAAAGTAATACTCCCACAATTATTTTATGTGGTTCATTCAATTATTGTACAAAATATCACAATTGAGTGAGTCTATGGTACTATGCATATCATGATTTGATCCGTAATATGGATCAATATTTTCATTTTCAAAATACTAATGGTCAATCCGAACCGTTCAACATGATTTCATATGAATATGTACTTGTAAACCAAATTTTATATTTTTTTGAATTTTTTACTATAAATTTCTTTAAGATAGGTAGAAAATCACTATTTTTGGATGGTCCAGAATTTTCAGATCAAGTAATTTTCTATCCATCTTAAAAAATAGTAAAAAGTTTCTAAAAAATATAAAATTCGGTCTGCAAGTACATATTCATATGATGATTATGTTGAACGGTCCGGATCGACCGTTAGAATTTTGAAAACAAAAAAATCATGTGTTTTCTCATTCTATAATTCATTTGTTTTTTGGGAGTTAATTCAACCTTTTAGGAAGAAAACCGTGAATGAAAAAGCGGAACTCGGTCTATTAGAATAGGGAAAAAAAGGTGTGCAATTAGAATCAAAAGTTCTTAGTCAAACGATAACCTTCGAGCTTGATAATTTATTATTTGTGGAGATAATTAATTGTAAATACATATCACACATGTATGATGACCCTTGTGGAATACACATGTTCATCACATCTATGCACTATATAAAAACTTCATATTGAATAGGCATAAAGTTCACATGTTACTGATCCCATCCATATAATTAAAGAACATTCATCATGGCCCTATCAATTAATTGTACTGCAAAATCATGAGTAATTAGTTGATGAAGTGTGATTTAACCATCCTGTAAATCAAGAGTAAATTCACTGCTGGGCATGCACGGCCAGTTTTCTCAATGGTCAATGTGAGTTTCCTAGTAAATAATGGTCTGACCTGTAATAAGCTATTCCATAGCACCGAATTCTGGATGGCACACCATTTTAGTTTTATATCGCACCACATTTAATGAGCAAAAATAACAGATTGATGAATCACAGAGTCACAAGAACCTGCCAAATTAACTACTTCAATTGCATCAGGAATAACACTTAATTGATTTCACAAATAAGTGTTTACCGGCGGGCCGGATTTGGGTTTTGGTTCACCAGTGGTAAGTGTTTGTTCTCTGATCTTGTTCAGTATTTGATACTGTTAGATTCTGGTACCATTATGAACCAAATTTTTTCTATACTTGTGCATTTAACTATAATTGGCCATTAGTCCTCCAGTATCTTATATTTTAACTAGAAGAGTTGACTGCCACGTGTCAGGAAGATTTAAGGAACGTGTAATTGTAATTGCAAAGCACTCTGTCTGGCTGGGCCTTGACGCTTCATCTTGGGCCTATAATAAAAATTGCATTTTGTTTCAATTTTAAAAATTGAGGGCTAACAACGGATCCAAAAGAATTTGTGATGATCGTTCTACAGCTAAGAGAGTTTGTTATATACCTCCATCTGATGAATCCCAGCCCATATATACACGTCCTTGGTTTTTAAGAAGAGGTGTTTGAAATTTTTTTGTGTGTAAATCTCCAAGGAAATAAAGGGTTCTACTATGCACGGGGCACATTCTACACAAGGTATGTTTGGTTGGACTGAAAATTTGAGAATAATTTACGAAATTTATTAATGATTTGAATTTTTCAATCTAATTTACAAGAGGCTCTGTCATGCCTTTATTACAAAAAAATTTAATAGTTGCCTAAAAATATCTAATTTAGGCTAAGTAAGATACAATATTTAAAAATAGAAAAAATATGGAGGTACTTGTTACTCGCCTTTATTCTTTTTTAGAATTTTTACTTGTGGGAAATGTTATAATGTTCTTAATCGCTTTCTTAATCACCTCTGTAGTAGTGGGATGTCGTTATTCCGCATATTTAGGCTCTGTCATGCCTTTATTCTTCCTTTCTTAATCGCCTTTAATAGTGGGAAATGTTCAATATAGATCAACATTATAACATCTAACTCAAGAGACTACAGAGGCGCAATAACGACACCCCACTACTACAGAGGCGATTAAGAAAGCGATTCTCAGGCGATTTCTCTTAGAAAAACAGAAAAAAAAACAGAAAAAAACAAACAAAAAAATAGAAAAAAGAAATTGAAAAATGGCGAATCTCTCCCGCTCTAGATTTTCTCAGATAGTTAGGAGCCAAGCCCGCTTTGGTGCTTCTAACAATTTTCATGATGTACCAATACCGAGCCCAGTAATGATGGATTCTGGGCTCTATCGCACAGCCTTATTACAGAAGCCAATTTGGAAACCAAAACAACAACCTGTGCAACAAATTGAGTCGCGTTCGATGCTGATCCGACGCAAAGTAAATGAGCTTCGATCTAAATCTACAGTAGCTGATCCATGGTGTTTGCTCTGTGGCAGCAATTAAAGGATATACTGCTAGAGTATGTAGAAACGCTCAGTTGTGTTTTGTGTGTAGTAGGTTCGGCCACAGAGCATCATCTTGTAGCAACCTCCCATCCATTCAGCCTCGAGTGCCACCCTCACAGCATACCCGCAAGAGTGAGCGGGAGCCGCTTCCCCTTTCAAAACCTAGATCAGAAATTTCCATTAGAAAGGGGACTCTCGCGCAGACTAATCTCCGATCTTCTTCTTCCTCTTCTCAAATGGAGTACAAGATCCCGATCATGCAACTTATTGCCACTGCTCGTTCTCAGGCGGTTGAAGAGAAATTAATGCAGAGTTTTGTGCTAGATGATATTCGCGGCCAAGGGACCAGCCCGAGTGGAAGAGGTGCTCAAACTCACATTCGGCCAGTATAACTGGTTAGTGTCTGTGTTTGATGAATTCAAGTACCTAATCCAAGCTCCTAACTCAGCCTGGCTGACAACAATGGCGTTGACGGGCTTCCTTTGACTTGAAACCGTTCGATTCCCGATCGTAGCTTGGGAGCGGGAATTTGGCGAAGGTATGTCTTTAGAGGAAATCTGGGTTCGGATTTATGGCTTCCCGATCATGTTTAATGACTTTGTAGAATACGAAAAAATCTTTAATCCTTTTGGTGCTTTCGTTGTTGACATCGATCCAGCGACAAACAATGGTCATGATGTCCAATTTGTTCATTTGAAGTTAGAGGTGTGTGATCGAAAGCTACTTCCAAAAAAACACCTGGTTCCTTACAAAAATTCGGCTGGAAAACGCTCTCTCTATGACCTAGAAATTGAGATTGAAAATGAGAAGACTGAGAGCCTCTTTGCTTGGGCTAGAAGAAAGGAAGGCCGGCCATACCCTAATGGGACTGAGTTCGGTCAAAAACCGATTCCCCCACTTAACCCCCTTCCCACTGTTCAACTAGGAAATGGCCACCCTAATGCCAGTGGAGGTACTGGTAATGGTACTCAACCAATGTCCTATTCACACTCAGTTCTGAACTCTAGTGATGTAGATGCCAAGGGCAAATCAGTCAGTCCTATAGAAGAGGTAGAAGACATAGATGAAGAGATTGAGGTAGATGACATAGAGATTGATTTTGAATTAGATAGACTACTCTGGGAATAACATTATCAAATGAGTACGGATAGCTATGTAGAGCACCAGGGGGCAGGTCCCAGCAAAGTGACAGTTGAGACTGTCCCTGTACCAGTGACTCTTGTTCCAGCAAATGTGACAGCTGAGAGGGTACCAGCAGCTATACCTGAGGCAGTTTCAATGCTGCCAGGTACTGAAAGTGTGCCAGTTTCTCAGGGGACTGCTATAGCACTTGATCCTGTTACATCTCCAGCATCAGACCCAGTACCAGGTACGATTGACACCCCTCTTACTTTACCAACCTTACCTGGTTTCCCTTCTCTGCCTATTCCACTTCTTCTCACCTGGCCAAATTTCTCTCCTCAACACTCACCTCACCACTCACCTAAGATGCACTCCCCTCGTACCCCTGACTTAGATTTTGATAGTGATGAAGAACCTCCTAGCCAAAGCCCATAGACTCAAATTCTTCTCTCCCAAAGCTTCTGAAACCCTAGTCCCCAAACCTAAAAAATGGGTTTGGGATCCTGTCAGGTATATGCAAACCAAGCCAATTCCAAAGAAAAAATATACCTGGGGGCGAAAAACTAAATCTACTCCCAAACTCAAGGCAATACCCATTAAGAAGAAAGTGGGGATTTCTAGTGCCCCTCTGAAAAAAGCTACCACCCCCAGCTCAAGTTGTACAGTGAACGCGCACCGCAGTAGGAGAAGTCTTAATGCCACACTGAGACATGGCCCTGGTTCCTCTCAAGACCAGGCTATCTGTCTCTCAGATTCAGAAGGCCAAATACCTACTCCTGCAGTTGCTAAAATTTGCCCAACCAAAACAGACAGTGGCCCTAGAAAGAGTCCCAGGGTACAGACCCAAAATGACCCAGATTCTCTTATGAGCAAGGCCAGAAAGAGAAAAGCTTGAGCAGGCTCTAGCTCCTCAGGTATGGCCATCATCACAAAATTTCCTTATTCTAGGCTTACTGTCGAACAAATAGTTAATATTTTTCAAGTATATCAAATTAGATTAGGAAATTCTCTAGATGATAGTAGAATTATTATCACCAACATCAAAAATATGGAAAGACATAATTTTGAACAAGTAATTAGACAATTACTTAGAGCTCCTAGAGAGCCAACATCTCATTAGTCTTAATATAGACCACTTAGTTACTGTAGATGATACTACTGAGCATACCTCAAGTCCTCCATGAATATCCTGTTAGTGTTGGTGTCCTAGACCCAAATCATATGAATGATATTTAAGTTTATTAGTGAATGATTTTTTTATTTTGTACCTTGAGTATTCATATTAGTGGATTAGATGATGGCCATGTTTTACAGGTTATACGATAAGGAGTTATCGATCTAATCACACATGTGCATACATGGAGATGTATGGCACTGGACAGACCTAAGAATGAAATATCATATGGATTGTGTTCTGTGTCATTGATATTTCATTGTGTCTAGAATTCTTTGGTTGAGATATTTATTTTTCTTACATAAGGGATATGTATTGTTGGTACTGTCCAACTCTCCCTTTAACCAGGAGTTATATAGGCAGTTACTGCAGTGCATATAACTTATGCGGAAGAACGATACGTATCAAGAAACCATTGTCCCTTATATGTTAATATAAGCGATGATATCTTTGGGCCCCTTGATAAAGTTTATATTATGTGCATGCAATATGATTATATGATAATCATATCATAATTAAACTTAAGGAAATCAAGAAAGAATAATTGGTAAGGATGACACATTCCGACCTTACGATTATTTGGATATCATGAGGCAAGGAATTGACACAACAACATTTTTAATGTTACAGGGATCGTGATTTTGCATTGTGCTTTTTCATCCACATCATTTGGGTAATCAATATACCATGGCTTATGGAATTAAAATGTTTAATTCCATTGCCATAATGATGGGATCCCATAGGGTCACACCATATGAAAGATTAAAAGAAAATATATTAATAAAGCATATGTGATATGTATATATGTGCTATGTTAATTATAAGGAGTTATAATTAATTGTACAAATTATATGTTATTAATATATGAACAATTTTTATGACATAGAGATGTTGTAAAATAATTCTAGTAATATTTAAAGTATGTGTGACATATTTTAAATGAGTTTTTGACACATGAGAGATGCATATAAATTAGAGAAAATGTTTTTATACCCAGCGACTCGTCCCCGCTTTTTACCCACGCTGATCCGAACCACTAATTAATTGTCATTAACATTTCAGAAAAGACTTTAACTGTTTTAACGGTCCGATCGAAACTATCTTATTTAAAACAGTTTTAACCCAACCTCTCTAATCTCTCTCAGCAACACCGATCTCTGATCTATGTCCTATCTCTCATCTCCAAACTACCTTACTTTAGCAGAGAGAGCACCTATCCCGCGCCGACGATCAGCCGCATCATCCCTTGATCCATCTCCATCCCGACGATGTACTCGAGGCGCCCGTAGAACTGCCTCCATCGTCGGCGGTGGCGGATCATGTGTTGTTCCTGGCGTGCCCCATCTCCCTGACCTCTGGAGAAGGTCGCATCGCTTTCGATCGTGTGCTTGAGAAGGATTTTTGTGAGAACGATGCTGTGAAAGTAAGAATTTTCATTTATTTTTCTTTTTGGTTCAAATTATTAATTGAGACTTAATCGAGCTGAGATTTCTCTTTGTTTGCTGAAATCAATCATCAAGCTATCTCTGGGATGCATCTCTGGGACTACTTTTTATCAAGCAGATTGACGATTGGTGTTGCAGCTTAGGTGTTTGCTGAAATGCCTCTGATGGAATGTGCTCCCGGTTTGAACATTTACAAAACTGCTTTAACCATGAAGTGGCACGGCAAGTCAGTCCTGTTTATACACAATTAGTCAAAAGTTTTTTACGCTTCAAATATTACAGTTTATACATGTTACAGAAATTTGAGAATTTTTATACTTGTATGAGTAATGACTTAAACAACAACTAGGTGAATCTCTTACATGTTTATAATAGGTAAACTGCTTAATTCACATTGCTGTCCTTACGGAAAATTGGTTTTATTTGCAAAATTGTAAAATTGAACTGGTACGTACCGGTGCTTCCTGTCAAAATTGAACCACTATTAAGTTCATTTGGGTTTATTCAAGAAAGTAATTAACTGGTACCAGTGCCTTCCTGTTAAATGAATTTCAAGTGAACTAGTACTAGTTCCTTCCTGTCAAAATTGAACTACTAACAAGTGCATTTTGGTTGATTAAAAAAAACAATTTTTGTTTTCACGTGCCAATTTCGAGTACTAATGTTTATTCTACATGCATGAGAGAAGTAATTGTCACCTCATTGGTTCTAGCATGTGAAGTTGCAAAGGTGATTTTTGAAAATTTCTTAATAATATCATAATTTGATTTATTTAGTTATTTATTTCACATACGAATTAAATATCAGACACCAGGGGTTTAGCATGAACATTATACCATGTCTTCATTTTTTCGAAGTACATTAGTTGTGTTACCGGCATGATACCATGTCGATATATATTTGAAAATTTAATTGCGACTCTGTATGAAACTTCAATTCTAAATTGTTGAGAACTGGTACCAGACTGATAACATAAAGATTGATATAATTGCTCTAGGCTGGTGCTCTTGTGCAAGTATATACTTATGGTACAGTACTGGTGACACATGGTGGAGTAGAGATGGGTCAAGGTCTCCACACAAAATTAGCTCAAATTGCAGCCTTTTGCTTCAACATCCCTCTTAACTTTGTTTTTATATCGACGACAGGTACCGATAAGGTAAATATAGCTCTTATTTGTCAGAGATTCGTACAATTATGGGCATGTCAGCTTTATATTGGTTTTTGCTAGTCTGCTAATGCTGCCTACCAGATCAGTACCAGTTTGTCTAATTACCATTTTTGGCCATTTAGATACCATGCAAAATATAGTGTGTCCTCTATTTTTAATTTATTAAGAAAATAATTATATTAATGTAATATTTTAATGTGCTTTAGGTACCCAATTCAGGTCAAGGCCCTCCCACGTGGCAGCGAGGCATCGGTTGCCAGCCGATGCAAGCTTCTCTCCGCGTTATTCGAGGATCTACTCAATGGAACTGATAGATTTCCCTCTGTCTCCGCGTGATCCAGCTGGTGCTCGAACTGTTTAAGGCACTCCTGGCCGATTGCTCAGGTCGCAGCTGTAATTACTCCTCCAGTCTCAAATTGTTGCTTCCGAGTTTCACTAGATAAATCTCGAGCTCACCACGCTGGTAGATATTACTTTCGTTACCCATCAGTGCAATGCAGCAGAGACCGGTGTTATTGTTGATACTCTTGATAGCAACATCTAGTGAAATCTCACTTTATTCTCTTGGTTCAGATTTCAAAATATAAGATGTGTTTGTCAGTGTTTACAGTGTCGATTTGTTAGTTTTACAGTATTAAGGTAGTAGTGCTATATCGCTACCGATCCGCTGCTTCTGGCGGATTCGATCTGGTAATATTTAGAGTCTGATCTGATCTGATCTAACAGATCAGCTGTCGATCTGGTTTGGTTTTGTAAACTTTTTATTTTTCTGATTTAAATTTTCAGGATTTATATAATAGATTTACATGATCTATACAGTATTTTATATGAACTATCAATCAGGTTTAAAGGTTCTGTAGAGTATTTTACAGGATCTATTTAACATTTTTACAGGATATATTCAATAGTTTATATGATCTATGCATTGTTTTTCTTTTCTTTATTTTACAGTATCTGTTTAACAGTTTTACAGGATATATGCAATAGTTTACATGATATATGCAATTGTTTTCACATATCTCATATTATTTGAATGTCTGTTTTTATTTACATTATTCGACATGTAAATTTTACTGATTTAAAGTCTTCTATACATTGTTTTACAGAATTTTGCCAATGATTTACAGGATTAGGATTTGAAATGCATTAAATTAAACTATTACATGATCTACTTAACAGTTTTATAGTATATGTCAGTTATTTTATAAGTTTTATGCAATAGTTTTATATGATGTATCAGTTATTTTATAGGTTTCATATAATAGTTTTTCAGGTTTCATGCAATAGTTTTATAGGATATATCAGTTATTTTACAGGTTTCATGTAATAATTGTATATGATGTATCAGTTATTTTTCATGCAAAAGTTTTATATGATGTATCAGTTATTTTACAAGTTTCATTCAATAGTTTTTTAGGTTTCATGCAATAGTTTTATAGGATATATATAACAATTTTACAGGATATGTGTCACAGTTTATAGTATTCACTGTGGTTAATAAGTTTACAGGATCAGTTTAACAGTTGTACTAATTCAAAATTCCAGTATTTATTAACTAAGTTTACAGTATTCATGCAGTTTATTACATGATGTATTAGTCATGCAGTATTAGTTTACAGGATATATGAGTTATTTCACAAGATTCATGCAATAGTTTTATAGGATATATAAGTTATATAGGATACAACAATTATGTAGCTTTTCCAGATGTTATTAAATGTAAAATATTTAACATTATCTACTTAACATTTTTATAGCTTATAACAGTTAAATTTATTTTACATATTATGGATTGATTTTGCAGCTCGTTGAGGTGGTCCTTCATTTGATGTAATACGAGACTCCCGTGAGGACACCATGGTTCTTCATTTTTCCATATTTATCCATAAGTTATTATGTACTTTTGTATATTATGAATTTAATTTTCAGACTTCAAATTTTCAAATAATTCACTAATATTTTAATGTTTTTTTTTGTGTAGTGCAGATTCTCATGCACGATTATGATGAAAGAGCAGCACTTAGGGCCATTCCGCAGCTGTTTGGCCCTCAATTTGACACCATCCGATGGCTGTTCGTTCCAATATGTAAGAAGAAGCATTGGGTGCTTGTTGCGGTGGATGTTCCTGCTGTTAAGATGCATTACTACACCTCATCTGGTGGAGAAAGTGCATATATGGAATACCACTAGCACACGATTAAATGGCTGAGAGAGTTCCTTGCCTGGAGGACTTGTGAGTGTTTTATTTAAAAAGTTTCAGTTAATTTACAGGTTTTATGCACTTAATTTACAGGATTATGACTTGAAGTGTGTCTGAAATTTGTTGATATCTTTTTTTCTTTCAACTAACCCAGCTTGGAAAGATCTTGGCACTATTCATGAGAAGTGCCCTCAGCAGGGAGAACATTCAATGGATTGTGCAATTTTTGTGTTGCGCTATGTCTACAATTTGATAACTGAGAACCCTATGAATTTCACACAGGTAATTTTATTAACTTTAACAGTTTTATAGGATATATGCATTAGTTCACAAGATTCATGCAATAGTTTTATAGGTTAAGTTATGTATGATATATGTAAAAATTTACAGTAGGATAAATTGATTTCACAAGATTCATGTAACAATTTACAGTATGGTTATATAAGTTTATAACATGATGCAATTTATAGGATACATATAACAATTTTACAGGATATGTGCAACAGTTTACATGATTCACTTTGGTTAATCATAGTTAGAGGATCTGTTTAACAGTTGTACTCATAAACAACATTAGACAGTGTATTTATCTAGTAAGTTTACAGTATTGATGCAGTTTATTACAAGAAGTATTAGTCAGGTGTAAAGGTTATGTATTAGACAGTTTTACTATGATTCACTTGGGTTATAGTATTCACTTTAGTTTACAGCATATGTGCAATTTTACAGGATACATATAACAATTTTACAGGATACATATAACAATGTTACATGATACACAATAATTTTACATGATACATATAACAATTATTAATATTTATATATGGATCTATATCATGTAAAATAAGCCTTCAATACTGTCAAATTAGCAGATGCAAATTATGTATTAGACAGTTTTTACTAAGATTCACTTTGGTTACAGTATTCACTTTAGTTTACAGCTTATGTTCAATTTTACATGATAAATTTCACTGGATACATCAACAATTTTGCAGGATACATATAACAATTTTAGCTTAAAGGATATATGCAGTGTTGTACAGATTTAAAATTTTATAGGTTGCAACTGCTAATTTTACAGTATTGAAGTCTTGTAGTTCACATATGTTGCTTTGATAGTTTGCATCTGCTAATGGTTCATAACTCTAATTTTTAACCTTCCTTATTATTTTTTTTGCAGGATGATATCTCGAAAGAACGTGTGGTTCTAACAATGAAACTTCTCACTCATCTGAAAACATGCACCAGAGGGTTATGAAGTGACAGATGTCATTTTTGTTTTAATGGTTGTGAACAATTAAGCTTGTTTATTGAAGTTTTGTTTGTGCTTGTGAACAGTTATGGGTGGTAACAATTATTGTGGTTTTGAACAGTTATGGGTGGTAACAATTATGGGTGGTAACAGTTATGGGTGGTGACATCTTACAGTTGTTGGTTGTGGTTTTGAACAGTTGTTGGTTATAGTTTATGGTTTTGAACAGTTAATTTTGTGATTAGTGAAATTTGATAGTTTGTATATGTTTTTTGGATATCATTTTACATTATTGAAGTTTTGCTGTTGACATATGTTAGTTTTATAAGTTACATCTGCTAATTTTACAGTATTGATGTCTTTGTAGTTCTCATATGTTAGTTTTATAGTTTGCATATGCTAATTTTACAGTATGTAAGTCTTATTTTACATGATATAGATCGATATACAAATATTAATAATTGAAGAAAAAAATTACGTAAAAAAAAATATTAAAAAATATTAAAAAAAAATTTAATTTTAATTTCGAAATTTTTTTTTTAATTTTGATGCAAAAAAATTAATTTTGCACAATTTTAGGTGTTATTTGTAAATAACTACAAGTTTGAGAAGTGGTTTATTTTTGAAACCTTCTAGAAGCCGTCAGTTTTTCAAGTACAGCTAGAAGTACAGTATTTTTGCAAGTTGCTAATTGTTTGCAACTAACTTGGGGACCACTTCCAACTAACTTGGATTGTTAGATTTTTAAACTACTTATTATACATGATTTGTTGTTGAAGTTACAGTATTGGTTATAGAGTTGTACAGTATTCGCGCAAGTTAAATGACAGTTTTTTTGGGAAAAAACTGGAGAAAGAAGCTTGGGGACAATTAGTCGCTTCCTATAAATTAACATAGAATATTAATTTATATGTTGGCCTTTTAATGTATGAGATTGTGGACTTAATTAAATATTAATCATATTAATATTTTTAAGTCCAAAGCCCAAATATATGCTGGAGAGAATTGATTAGTGATGGCATGATTTAAGGGATATTTAAATATGTCATTAAATCTAATCAATCTCATTAAAGAGGAAAGAAATTTCTGGACAGATTTTTTAGGTAACTTTGAACTGGAATTTGAAAGGGTAAATACTAACCATTCTGGATGTATGACCTATGTAATCTATAGCCCTTGGAGTCTAGAATCCAACGGTGAAGATTTCAAGTCATTTGGAGTTACCTAGAAAAAGATATAAGAGTATTAGTACCGAAAGGTCAGATTTTTCTGTGACAGATATCTTGGCCGAAATTTGTTCTTTTTTACTCTCTCCCATTTTTCTCTCATGTGTTGAGATCTAGAAATCCTCTAAGAAGTTTTCAGAAATTAAGAAGAGGGTTAAATTAGGATTAAGGTTCTACTTGTTAATCTTTTACTAGCCTTAGAGATACAAGTATTTCTTTAATCTTTCGGTGGATACCTAAGGAGGCTCGTCATTTGAAGGGCTAAAGCACAACCACCGTTGAAAGAGAAAGGGAATAAGAAGTTGCTAAGCAAGACAACCCTTCTTGATTTGATTTGGAGATCAAATCCAAGGTATTATGTTATTCCCTTCTTCATTAGGCTAATTAAGATTGTTTCTTACACCTACAATAACTAGATCGTTTGTTTTGAGTCGAATAAATTTTTGTTTTATTCCTTGCTATCTAAGCCTCAAAACTTTCATATCCTTAATTGGAATTGTAGGGGGCTTAATTCTAGTAGAACTAGGCAAATATTAAAGGACTTAATCATAGATAATAAAGTAGATATGATAGCTATCCAAGAATCCAAAAAGGAAACCTTCACTACTAGATGTTTAGATAGTATCTCTTCTAGAATTGATCAATGGCTCTGGTTACCTTCAATAGGAAGGTCAGGAGGCATTCTATTTGGTTGTGATAGTAACAAGATCAAACTCTTAAATCACTCCTTGCATAGATTTTGTTTAAATGTTATCATAGAACATAAATTAGATAGTAAGGTTTGGCAAATTACTATAGTATATGGCCCTATCCTACATAAACTTAAAAATATGTTCTGGGAAGAGTTAAGACAGATTAGGGATCATACACAAGACATTTGGTTTGTCTGTGGGGACTTTAATGCTCTTAGGAAAAAATCAGATAAAACTGGAGCTAATTTTGACAGTACTATTAGTCGGAAGTTTAATAAATTTGTTAATGATCATCATTTAATAGAACACAAACTAAGTAATAGGAAATATACATGGTCTAATGGTAGATCCTTTGCTCTTTTAGATATAATTTTTACTTCCATTACTTGGGATCAAACATACCCACATAGTTTAGTCAGGGATTTAAGCTGTCATGGTTCTGACCATTGTCCTTTGTTGATCTAGACAAACCCCAACACATCTCCCTCTCCTTATATCTTTAGATTTGAGCCTTCTTGGACTGAACAACCTGACTTTGTTCAGTTATTAGCTAAATGGTGGCAAGAATTCCCTTTGCACATGCCAGATATAGCCAAAAGTGGAACAAAAAACTCAAACATGTCAGAAAAAGAATTAAAGGATGGACAGAAAAATTTTATGGTAAAAAAAGAGAGTTAAAAAACAATTACTCAATACACTGCACGAACTTGAATTAATTAGAGAAGAAAGGGGTTTCACTACTGAAGAAGAAGCAACATGGTTAGAATGTAAACAAAACCTAGAATCACTTTATCAAGAAGAGGAATCTCATTGGAAATTGCTGTCCAAACAGCACTGGCTTGAGGAAGGGGATTCTAACACAAAATATTTTCATACTATAGTTTCTCATAGAGCCAAGAAAAATAGAATCAATACCTTAGAAATCAATGACCAAAGTACCAACAACTTAACTGTAATTAAAAATCATATAGTAGCTTACTATAAGGACCTACTAGGCACCAAGGGAGACAAATATGGCTTCCTAACTCCTAATTTTTGGAATCCAGTTGATAAATTAACTGATCTAGAACAATGGGAGTTGGAAAGACCATTTACTGAAGATGAACTCAAAAAAGCAGTTTTTGCTTCTGAACCAAATGGTACCCCTGGACCTGATAGATTTACATTTAAATTTTTTCATTTTTTCTAGGAAGTAGTTAAATCAGATCTCATGCTTCTACTCATTATTTTTTTGAAAACACTTTAGATTTACATAAGATTAATAAATCATGTATCTGTCTCATTCCTAAGGAAAAGGATGCAACTCTTATTAAGAAATTTAGACCTATTAGTTTAGTTAATTGTAGTTTTAAGATTCTCTCTAAAATTCTTACACTTAGGTTAGAATCCATTATGCCTAGAATTATAGATAGTAGTCAAGCTGCCTTTCTCAAAAATAGATTTATTCTAGATAATGTCATACTTAGTCAAGAAATCCTTCACTTATGTCATATTATGAAATAACCTGGTGTTTTAGTCAAAGTTGATTTTGAAAAAAACATATGATAAGATACATTGGGATTATCTGTTAGAAGTTCTAGAAAGTAGAAATTTTGGTCTAAAATGGATTCAATGGATCACTAGTTGGTTGTATAGCTCACAATCCTGTTTGATCATTAATGGAGAATCAACATAATACTTTTACTGTCAAAGGGGAGTGAGACAAGGGGACCCCCTTTCTCCCTTCCTCTACATTCTAGCAGCAGATACTTTGAGTAAGATTTTTTGTAGAGGAAGACAAAATTCTGTAATTAAAGGGTTAGGACCTTCATGTATAGACCACACTGCCATCACAAACTGCCACACTATGCTGATGATACCATCCTCTTCCTAGCTGCTCAGGAAGATAATGTAGAAGCAGCATGGTGGGCCATGATGGCTTTTGAAGAATTATCAGGAATTAAAATGAATTATGATAAAACTGAAATGTACCCCATTCATGTGAATAACAACTCAGCCTTACCTCAACTTTTTAGATGTAACTGGGGTAATTTCCCTTTTAAATAACTAGGTTTACCTTTACACTTCAAGAAACTTCAAGTTCTAGATTGGCAATTCTTAATAGATAAAATAGAAAGTAGACTAAAAAATTGGAAAGGTAACTTGTTATCTATAGGGGGTCGAATTACACTTCTAAACTCAGTCCTTTCTTCCATTCCTTTGTATACCCTATCAGTGTTTAAAATCCCCACTACTGTATTGCATCAGATAGATAAAATTAGAAGAAAATTCCTTTGGCAAGGATCCTCTCCAAAAAAAAAATATTCCCTTCTAGATTGGAAGGCAGCATGTATAGCTAAACAATTTAGGGGTTTGGGAATCCTAGACTTGAAACAAATGAATCTCTCCCTCCTCCTCAAATGGTGGTCGAAACTTAAAAATAATTGCTATCAAGGTACTTGAAAAACTATAGTTTTACATAAATATGTAGTAGGGACACACATGCCTAGTTCACACTTTTGGAAAACTCTTCTCTCTCTAGAAAAGTTAGGTAGTATTAGTGTCTCATATACACCCGGTATTCACACTCAGGTTAGGTTTTGGACAGATATCTGGCTTCATGATTGTCCTTTAGCATCAAAATATTTTAGTCTTTTTAAAAAATATCTCAACCCCAATATTTTACTTTCTGGTGTGATTCTTTCACAAGGACAAATGGTTAAATTTAGAACTACCTTACTTGGCTTAGATAGAATAGAATGGACAGATTTATTATATATTCTTAGCATCGCATCTTTCACAATGCCACATGACTCTATAGAATGGAGATGGCACCCCTCAGGGAAGTTCTCTACTCATTCCATTTATAATTTGCTTAACTTTAGGGGTATTCAACCAAGCAAAGCTATGATGTGATGGAATCTTCCAATTCTACCTAAAATCAAAGTATTTATGTGGTTGGTTGAACATGGTAAAATTCTAACAAAGGATAATCTCCTCACAAGAGGATGGTTAGGTGATAACCCACTGCCTTTTCTGTCATGGTATTGAAACAATTGATCATTTGTTCCTTACTTGTTCTTATGCCCAACAAATTTGGTTTTGGTTAGGGAAAAACCAAACTATGATGCATACATGGGCTACATTACCAAATTTAATAGAATATGCTTATACCCTTGATACAGTCCACAAAAATGGATTCCTAATTGTTATCAGCGCTGTATGCTGGTCTCTCTGGAAACACAGGAATGAAATATGCTTTACTGGTTGTTCCCTATCTTCTTCTAGAAACTTAATTTTACCAATCAAATCATTAATTGTATACTGGTCAGGGGCTATGAAGAAAAAACTCAAAGAAGCTGCTGAAGAATGGATGCCTATCTTAGAAGATGCCATTCCACTAGCGCATTACATGCCCCTGGAGATGGTGGTGTACAAACCTCCAGCTCCCTCTGATGGGTTTCCTTAGTTGACCATGCAGAAGACTCCTTGCACCTTTTTGCCGATAGGACAATATTCCCTCAGCCCAATACTTTGTGGCTTAGTATTAGCTAATCAAGATTTCTTTTGGTCATTAGCAGTAACTAAAAGTTGGATTTGTTATTCTCTGGTTGCTTCTTGCATGTGTTGCTGCGTGGATGTTGCAACTGATTTACTTTGACACTTGGCTATAATTATTTGGTTTTCAGTAAAATGAAAATGGGCCTTGGCCTTTAAAAAAAAAATAACATCTAACTCAACAAGTCCGACCATATCCAATTTAATTTTTATAGACAAGTCTTTATGAAAAAGCACTGCTTCATGAGTCCGCGTTTTCTAAAAATATTTATAATCTTAAGTTTTAAAGCCGTTAATGAGTTAAAATATTAAGAGGGCAAGAACTAGACTTTGGTCTACTGGTAAAGGCACATGTCCTCTGAAGTAGGAGGTCATTAGTTTGAAACCCAGATGAGAAAAATCATTTGTTATAATAACATAAGTTTGAAAAGAATTTTGAGTGGCGTGACTTCAACCCTCTTATTAAAAAAAATATATTCAGAGGAGTTACAAGAAAAATGAAAAAAAAATCCATACTTCAAATGTATAGTAGTACAAATTCTAATTATAACCCTCCAATTTATGAATAACCGCATAGATGGGTTTTATAATATGCATGGATTCTTAAAAGATAATATTGTGCGGGTCATAATCGATCTTTTGAGTTCAAAACATTGCTCTAGCATTCCAATTCCTAGGGATGCACAAAAAGCTCATGATTCATGACTCGTTCAGAATTAACTCGGATTCAACTCATCATCTTGACTCAAGTTGACAGATTCGGTTTACTCATGAGTCAAATCGGAGGGCAACTCAGCTCAATTTGGATTCAATTGTGGTATGTAAAATATTACATTATTTTTATTTCAATTTCTTTACAAAACATAAATATTGGAAACATGTGAATTCTTCGTATAAGATATTATATAGGAAACACATTTTGCATCTAAAAATTGATAAAAGAAACAACCACCTATTGTTAAAATTGATAATTATGTTTTACATATTACACATAATAGTAAAGTTTTTTAGTTTATTATTGTCACGGACTGTAAATATATGAGTAACAATTTTTTTTTCTGTTCACCTACGGAGTAAATTAGAAATATCATTGGGTAACACGAAAGCAAGCACTAATTAGCACCTTTGTTATCTCTGTACCTTTAAATTGGAAGTATCATTGGGTAACACTAAAGTAAGCACTAATTAGCAGCTTTATGTAAAGTAAGCACTAATTGGCAGCTTTAACACAAAGAACCATGCGGATGTGAACACAAATAAAAGAAAGGGCTCTGTCACTTCCTGATTGGACGCTGAAAACTAAATTAATTCTCAATTGAGGGATGGGCCATGGGCTATTAACAACTGCTCTATTAAGAACACTATGTTTTGGGTTTTGTGAGAAACCCACTTCCCAATCCAAAAAAATTCACTCTTCTTCTATAAAATTTCATTGTTTGTATTAAAGTAATTTTAGTTTGTGACAGCAAGTGATGTATAAGTTCAACCAAAACGTCCTTTTGGAAGATAAAACATTCTAATAAAAACAAGGGTCCTCTCTTCATGAATCATGATGGTATAAATTGCTTCTCACATGACAAAAGTAATTGAAGCAATAAGTGTTCCACCAATAAAGTGTATCTCCCAAAATCCAATACATAATTTACTGACAGTGTGGCGGGTCACTGACGCTTCCACTTTGCCTTTACCCAACTACTTGTTTTGCAGGGATTAATCCCTAACTCTGTTAATGCCACATAGCATCTGTCATTCTCCAATTTCAAGTGAAGCACTAGACTAGTGCGTTCTATTCATCTTTTAGTTACACAATTAAATTCAATCCCCAGCTATCTCTGTTACTGTATTCAATCTCTATTCATCTCTTCTCTAGCAGTCGCTGTTTCCGACTCTCTCTGATCTCTTGCCGTAGGCTACGCGTCCGAATCTCACTTTCTCATCTCAGCCGTCTGCTCGATCTCTAGCCATCGGGTACACGGTATCTCTTTCCAAAATCTCTATTTCTCATCTCTCTTGCTTATTAACCAGGCAATCTTTGCCTTTTGCTATCTTCATTCTCAATCGATCTTTTCTCTCAATCACCAATTTAGTACGTGTTTAAAAAACAAAACAATACATTTTGCTACTTGTTATTTATCATTCCCAAGCAACACTAGCAAGGAAAAAACAAAAATCGAAAAAAAAAACCCAGCGGCTTTGAGGAAGCTGCCGCAGTAGAAGAAAGAAGAAACTTGAAGATGGCTCTTTCAACTGCTGCCTGGACCATTGCTGAGTGGGCGGGGTCCGCTGTTGTCAGAAAACTTATCAGCACGGGTTTTACGTACTTACATGACCATGCGCTACCAGCCGATAGCAAAGCCGAGCTAAAGAGGCTACAGGCAGCTCTTGTTGAAAGTTGATCCAAAATTAGCTCTCTCTATTTAGAATTCTGCTGTAGTTGTTTTTAGAAGCATGAATGTGTGTTAGTGGATTAGTGGGTTTCTAAATATAGGTGTGTATGTAGTAGCATTAGTGGTTCTATAATTAGTCATGTAGTAGCAGGATAGGTGCAGGTATTAGTTCTATTTTGGGGACTGTTTGATAGCAGAACAAGGTAGTGGGGTACTAAATTTAGATGATCCAAATTTAGGTGTTGTAGGGCTATAAATTCAGCATGTTGTAATCGAATTAATTAAGAAGTGAAGTTGAATTATTTGTGTCAATCCTTCTTCCTCTGTTACTCTTCCAACAAAGTGGTATCAGAGCCGAGTCGATCAACTTTGGGGCGTTTTCATGGCAGAAAACGGCAGCACCATGGTGAATGTCACACAACCAGCAATATCTCTCTTCAAAGGCGAAAACTATGCTTTTTGGAGCATCAAGATGACGACCTTGTTCAAGTCTCATGGCCTATGGGACTTGATAGCAAATGGAGTTCCTAATCCAGATCCTAATCCGCAAGAGAATCAGAAGAAAGATGCACGAGCGCTGTTTTTCATCCAACAAGCAGTGCATGACACCATCTTCTCGAAAATCGCAGCAGCCACCAACGCAAAGGAGGCATGGACAACCCTGAAAACAGCATTTCAAGGGAGTACTCGAGTCATGGCAATCAAACTTCAAGGCCTACGCAGGGACTTTGAAACATTGCAGATGAACAAGGAAGAATCAGTCCAAATTTTCCTTTCAAGAGTACAAGAGGTGGTCAATCAAATCCGAGCATTTGGAGACACCATGGAGGAGAAGACGGTGGTGGCAAAGGTGTTGAGAAGCCTAACACCCAAGTTTGATCATGTGGTAGCAGCAATCGAAGAGTCCAAAGATCTAGCAACCTACACCTTTGATGAACTCATGGGGTCACTGCAGACTCATGAAGCAAGGATGTCAAAGGCTGAAGATAAAGGCGACGACAAGGCATTTTACATGAAGGGGGAGTCATCAAGAGGCAGATCTAATGGCTACCCAAGAGGCCGAGGCAGAGGAAGAAACAATTCCAGCAGAGGCAGCCACAATCCCAGCAGAGGACGGGCTAATTCCAGCAGAGGAGGTAGAAGCAATCAAGCAAATTCATATGAAGATTCCAAAAGGGATGTTCAATGCTATTATTGCAACAAGTATGGGCACTACCAAGCAGAATGCTACAAGAAGCAAAGAGAAGAGAGTCAAGCAAATTATATAGAAGAGGAGGATACGCAACCAACTCTCTTCATGGCCAGCAGCGCGGTTGACAAAGTTGATGCAAGCAGCATCTGGTTTCTCGATAGCGGGTGTTCAAATCACATGTCCGGATTCAAGCAGTTGTTTGAAGACTTGGATGAAACATGCAAGTTGGAAGTTAAACTTGGTGATGACAAGCTAATTCAAGTAGAAGGCAAGGGCACAGTTGCAGTGCACACCAAAGAAAACGGTATGAAATACTTGCATAATGTGTATTATATTCCAGATTTGTCTCAAAATCTGCTAAGTATCGGGCAGTTGATGGATTGTGGTTATTCAATTGTGTTTGAAGGGAAAACTTGTGTAATAAAATCCAAAAACCAAGTATTGGTAGAAGTGAACATGGCAACCAATAAATTGTTTTCCTTGGAGGTTTCAAATGTAAAGGAAAAAGCAATGGTTGCAAAAGATTTGAACCAATCTGAGTTATGGCATCTTAGATATGGTCATTTGAATATCAATGGTCTGAAATTGTTGAACCAAAAACAAATGGTTTATGGCCTACCCGAAATCAACCAAATAGGTGTTTGTGAAGGGTGTATATTTGGTAAACAAGCCAAGTTTCCATTTCGAAAAGGCCAAGCCAAGAGAGCAACTCAAGTGCTTGAGTTGGTTCATGCGGATTTGTGTGGTCCAATGCAAACCGAATCTCTTGGAGGCAGCAAATATTTCCTCCTTTTCACAGATGATTATAGTAGGATGAGTTGGGTGTATTTCCTACAAAGCAAAGGAGAGGCATTCAGAAGTTTCAAGGTGTTTAAAGCTTTTGTCGAGAAGCAATCTGAAAAAAAGTTGAAGGTGTTAAGAACGGATCGAGGTGGTGAGTTCCTCTCAAAAGAATTCATTAATTTCTGTGAAAATGAAGGGATACACCGTGAGCTAACCACACCCTATACACCTGAGCAAAATGGGGTGGCAGAGAGAAAAAATAGAGCAGTTGTTGAGATGGGTAGAAGCATGCTCAAATGCAAGAACCTACCAAACAAATTCTGGGCTGAGGCAGTTGCAACTGCGGTGTATGTGTTGAACATTTCACCAACAAAAGCTGTGATGAATAAAACTCCATTTGAGGCGTGGTTTGAGAGGAAACCAGGGGTAAGTCATCTTAGAGTATTTGGATGTATAGCCTATGCATTTGTCAATCCACAAAAGAGAACCAAACTTGATGAAAAATCTGAAAAATGTATATTCATCGGGTATTGTACACAATCCAAAGGGTATAGGTTGTATAATCCAGAAAGTGGAAAAATAATGGTAAGCAGAAATGTTTTGTTTAATGAAAAGGCAAATTGGAAATGGAATGAAGAAAAACAAGGAGTAGAAATTGTTGAATGTGCAGAATTTTATGATGTGGAAGATGAAGTACATCAACAACCTAATCCAAACGCTAGTGAACAACCCTCAAACAGCAGCACAAGCCAATCCTTTTTGAGTGGTCAAGAGAGCTCGAATGAAACTTCAAGTACTGGTCCATCTATAAGAGTTTATAGGAGGCGTGATCGAAGTCCAGAAATAACAAGCAGAAAAACCAAGACCTTGCAAGAACTGTATGACACTACACAAGTTCTCTTTGTTGCAGATCCCACAACATATGAAGAAGCTTGGAGTAACCAATTTTGAATCAAGGGGGAGTGTTGAAAGTTGATCCAAAATTAGCTCTCTCTATTTAGAATTCTGCTGTAGTTGTTTTTAGAAGCATGAATGTGTGTTAGTGGATTAGTGGGTTTCTAAATATAGGTGTGTATGTAGTAGCATTAGTGGTTCTATAATTAGTCATGTAGTAGCAGGATAGGTGCAGGTATTAGTTCTATTTTGGGGACTGTTTGATAGCAGAACAAGGTAGTGGGGTACTAAATTTAGATGATCCAAATTTAGGTGTTGTAGGGCTATAAATTCAGCATGTTGTAATCGAATTAATTAAGAAGTGAAGTTGAATTATTTGTGTCAATCCTTCTTCCTCTGTTACTCTTCCAACAGCTCTTCCCCAGATCAGATCTGTCATGGGCATTGCGGAAGCACTAAAGATGAAGCACCCGGATGCTGCCCAATGGGTCGAGCAGTTTAGGGAGGCTGTTGAAGCATCTGAAGACATGCTTGATGAGTTGGAGTACAAAAAACTGGAGGATATGGTGAAAGACCGAGATGAGGCGGGTGGATCCGCTTCTAGTTCAAAGAAGATAAAACCATCTACTATCAATGATGATACATTGGAGAGGTTGAAGGAGGCTGTAACAATGTTGGATCAGGCTGCAAACGGTGTGGAGCGTCTCCTTCAAGCTGCCACTGTGCTAGGTATTCATGATCTTTCCGAATCACGACAAGAAACCTGTAAAGTTTTAAGTCGCGAAACTACATCCTTTTTAGTTGAAAGAGAGTTGTTTGGCCGGGAAGTTGAGAAGCACAAGATAATTGATTGGCTAAAGCGGCCAACTGATGTCCGCCTCTCTTCGTTCGGTATTGTCGGGGTGGGTGGACTAGGAAAGACCACCCTTGTACAATTTGCATATCAAGAGATGCGCGGGTCGAATCATTTCGACAAAACAATATGGGTTTGTGTTTCTACTAACTTCAGTGTTGAAGATATAACGAGAAAGATGCTTGGTGAACTAGGCGAAAATAATTGTTGTAATAAACCATTAAATGCACTTCAAGAGACCTTGAAAGAAAATATACATTTAAAGAAAATTCTTCTCGTTTTAGATGATATATGGGATGATGAGAAAAGGAGCGACTGGGACCAGCTGGTTGCTCCTTTGAGGTTTGTACAAGAAGGTAGTAAAATCATATTTACTACTAGAATGAAATCAGTGGCAGACTTGCTTGCAAGTGTGATAAGTACAGAGCATGAATCTCTATCATTACAAGGCTTAAGAGAGCAAGAGTTGCGATTGCTCTTTCAGAGCTATGCATTTCGTGGTTTTAACCTTGACAATCATATAGATTTGCAAGCAATTGGAGATCAAATGCTAAAAATGCTCCGTGGTAGTCCATTAGCAGCAAAGGTGATCGGAAGCTTGCTGAATTCACGTATGGACCACCAGTATTGGAGAAGAGTTTTGAATCACGGGTCTCTATTTAACTTAGAGCAAGCAAAGGATGTAGTGGATGTTTTGAAATTGAGCTACTACCATTTACCCGCAAATTTGCAGGTATGCTTTAGATTTTGTAGCATATTTCCTCAAGATCATCAGTTTGATAAAGATGAGTTGATCAAAATGTGGATCTGTTCTGGATTCGTCCGGCAACAATCAAGTCAAGAAGAAAGGCCAGAAGATATTGGAGAAGATTACTTCAATCTTCTTTTAAGGAAGTCATTCTTTGAATATGTTAAATCATGGAAAGGTGAAACGAGATATGTTATGCATGATCTGGTGCATGAGTTGGCCCAAAACGTTTCCTATGGAGAATGTTGTAGGATAGAACCTAATGATAAATCAATTACCATACCTACCACTGTACGACATGTTTATGTACATGAATGTGAAATGGAAAAGGTCTCCCATCTTGAAAAGTTACGCAGCTTGGTTGTAACCACTTATTATGAGAGTACTCATCCGTATTCATTTGTTCTTCCAAATAATTTAGTTAAGAAAAGTTTGCGTTTATTGAAAATATGTGGATCCAGAAGGACCAGAAACAGTAAAATGCCCAAAGAGATAAGCTGTTTGGTACACCTTCGCTACCTGTCTGCAGAGGGACCTGGATCTTTGCTCCTTGCTTCAGTTTACAAACTTTATCATTTGCAAGTACTAGAAATTCCAGGAGATAATGAGGTTGTGATCTATTCAGCAATGGAAACAACTAGAGTGACCAATCTACTTAGACTGCGTTATATGAGGCTTCCAAAGAAGATAATGCAAACCATTCATGGAGTCCACAAGCTGACGTCTCTCCAAGAGTTAACCTTTTTTGTTGGACAAGAGAGTGGTCAACGTATAAATGAACTGGGCACACTAAAGAACCTCCGACATTTGTTTATTAAAAACATTGAGAATATAGAGGATCATACTGAAGCTAAGAGTGCCAACCTATTAGGGAAGAATAATCTCATGTCGCTCTCCCTGAAATGGACCTCAGAGAGCAATCCCATTCACCCTGAGAAAATCTTTGATTGCCTCCAACCCCCTCCAAGTCTCAAGGAATTGACAATTAACAATTATAATGGCCAAAGATCTCCTAATTGGATGGAGGATTCACCGCCTTCAGACCTATCATCCCTCAAATTACTTAATTGTCCTCTTTGGAAAAACCAATTATTTTTTTGGAATATACCGTATTTGAAAATTCTTGTTATACGTGATTGTCTAAATTTGGACAAGTTACCTGATATGCCACTTTCTCTAATTGAACTCCGAATTAGTAATGTGGGCTTGACTTCTCTTCCATCTTTGTACCAAAATTCTTGTAATAATACTCCTGCACCATTATCCCGAAAATCGTCACTAAGAGTAGTGACGATAGAAGGGTGCCCCAACTTAATATCCTTGCATGGATTTCTGCAGCAAGACAACCTAGATTTGGAAGCTATTGAGGAGATAGTAGTCAGAGGTTGTGAGAATCTCATACATCTACCAATGAGTGCATTTGGGAAATTTGTATCGCTACACGAATTGACAATAAGTGATTGCCCAATGCTAATGGCAGTTGATAACCAGAGCACCCTCCTTCCCATGGCACTCAAATACCTTTCAATAGGAAACTGTAGCAAACTTGATGAGCCTCTGCTGGAATCAGCATCAAGCCTTCCTACTCTCACGGATCTTCATATTTTTTATTGTGCAAATATTTCTCGTATTCCCTCCTCAGAAAATGCATTCGGATCTCTCAATGAACTACATATATCAGGTTGCAAGAATCTCGTTGAACATTCATCTAGAGAACAAGCACATGGTGTTGACCGAGGAAGTAGCTTGGCTTCTTTAAAGATCAAGGAGCTTCGCATTGATAACCTCTCTCTCCTTCTCATCGAACCACTAAGAAGCCTAAGCTTTGTTAGCCACCTAGATATTTCCGATTGTTCATGGATGGAGGCTTTGCTGGAGAAATGGTTTCTGCAAAACAGCAGTACCCTCAAGAGGTTGACTCTCTGGTGTGTGACAAATCTCAATACATTGCCTGCTACAATGGTGAGGCTCACTGTGCTTGAAGTGCTGACAATCTATGGGGCTGATTTGCTGGAGGAGCTTCCAGATTTACCTGCTTCCCTAAGGTCGTTATATATCCATGGTGCAAGCTCTCTGAAGTCATTGCCGGCTACAATGGCGAGACTAACTGCCCTACAACAGATAGAAATTTCAAAAGCTGATTTACTCGAGGAGCTCCCGGAGTTACCTGCTTCTCTGAAAAAAAAGAAAATTGAAGGCCGTGGTGGCCGATTGCTCTGAAACATAAGGACACTCTACTTCTATAATAGATCCCCAACTCATGTTGAAAAAACAAAACCATCTAGAAATCAAGAAAGTTGATTTGCTGGAGGAGCTCTCGGGGTTACCTGTTTCTCTAAAAAATAAGTCCATTAAAGGTCGTGGTGGCAGGTGGCTTCCCTGAAACACTCTGTTTTCATAACAGAAATAAATCAGATACATGCGGCACGATAATGCTTCATAACTTACCAACCCCGTATTAATAAGGTACTTTCTTTTCAAATTTATTGAATAAATGAAAGGCTCTTGCAATAGATATATTTTTTTTTTCAGTAAGATATTCTTATTTGTGACTACTCTTCTTGTTTCAAACTTCAAAAACTTTATTGACTCATTCCTGCACAGACAAGGCCCACAACATAACAGTGCCAACTTGACTTTTGCATACATGTTAATGTCCAGAGGAATGGAGAAGGACACGAGTAGCTGGTCCTAAGCCCGGTTGAAACTACTGGGAAGGTATATATCTGACCTTGTTTCTTTATTTAAATTTGAGGGATACTAACATATTTCAAATTTTAACTCTCCCTATGTCTAAACTATATAGCTGGTCCTAATCCAGGATAAAAGGAGGGGGGGTTAACAATAAAATATTTGAAATGTGTTAATTAGAAGAATAGCAACTCAAATTAAAAACAAAAAAGACACCGAAATTTGCAAAAAGAACTGAAATAACTAAAACTATACAACAAAAGGAAGGTTTATTTTGATAAAAAGAGAAAGTTCTTATTTAAAAGAACATGCACAAAATTCACAAAGCGTCCAAACTTCATTTCTCTCAAGTACCACTTTATTGGGACTAGTTTGCCTAAATTCAATTGTTTACACAAAAAACCGAACAAGTTGAGAACGAATGTGAAAATTGAATCTATATACACATTGAAAATCATTTGACAGTTTTGCACTGCCTTACAAGAGCAGAAAATTGAGAACGCTTGTGAAAGATATTTATGGAATTTTAAGGGGTAAGCATGCAAACTTTTCGTTGCTGATTGAATAGTTAACAACAATGACATTTTATCCCTAAAATAAAAAAAAGACATGATTTTTGCTACATGGCAATCTATTGAATGAAAAAAAACCATGTTTATAGATAGAATCTAGCATTCATTAAGTACCTACAGAGGTACTGGATTTTCATTAACTTGTTTCATTTTCAGATTAATATTCTGATTAGAGATTAGGGAAGCAATGGGGGGAATGCTAGGTGATTTTGTACTGGAATAATGATTCACTGGTACAGCCTTCTCTAGCAGAAGTTTATTTTGGTGTCATTGATTCTGGTAAACCGCAACCTTACGGCCTGAGTCTGTTGGAGTACAAGGACAACATGTGAGAAATCAGGCTTTTACATCAGGTTTGTTGAAAATAATCCAAGTCAGCAGATAGGATCATGCGGCCCGCGCGTGTAACCGTTTGTAAGCACGCAGGGATGTGCAGAAGTTATTTTCAGCAGTTTACCAGAAGCTATTTTTAGCAGTTTAGTTTCTGTTTTTAGGCGTGTGCAGGGACAGTTATAGCTGTCATGTAATAGGTAGGTTATAGCTGTCATGGGCTAAATATGGCAGCTTTGGTTAGTGGGTTTAGTTGAGTTCCTGTAATAGGGTTAGTGGGCTGATTATAGCAGCTTATGTACTGTCCTTTATATACTGCATATGTAACAGCGTTTAGAGCTGTCTAAGTTGAGTAATAAGAAATTATTTCTGAGTTGTTTATTCTGTTATCTCAATTTATTCCCAACAAATTGGTATCAGAGCCGAAGGTGAGAGATCCAGACTAAGGTGAGAGATCAAGGCAGATCCGACCATGGCAGAAGCAAGCAACCATACGACAGTAAGCATGTCCAATCCAACAATACCGATGTTCAAGGGTGACAACTATGAGTTTTGGAGCATTAAGATGCGAACTATGCTGAAATCTCATGGCTTGTGGGAGCTAGCAGACAAGGCAATTCCGACTCCTGATTTGGCACCAATCGACACAGCCAGGCGAGATGCAAAGGCGCTCTTCTTCATTCAGCAAGCCGTACACGAATCGGTGTTTGCAAAGATTGCAGCAGCAGAAACAGCAAATGAGGCCTGGACGACTTTGAAAACCGCATTTCAGGGAAGTTCCAAGGTGGTGGCTATCAAGTTGCAGGGCTTGAGACGAGAGTTCGAAACACTGTTCATGAACCAAGGCGAGTCTGTCCAAGTGTTTCTTACACGAGTTACATCAATAGTCAACCAAATCTGAAGCTGTGGAGAAAATCTGTCAGAGAACACAGTTGTGATGAAGGTGTTGCGCAGCCTAACAACCAAATTCGACCATGTCGTGGCAGCGATTGAAGAATCCAAAGACATGTCCACCTACACGCTTGATGAGCTGATGGGATCATTGCAGGTCCATGAAACTCGGCTCAACAGATCAGAAGAAAGAGATGACACCAAGGCGTTTTATGCCAAGGGCGATTCTTCAAGAAGCCAACAGCAAGGCCAAGGTAGCGGCAAAGGCAGAGGCAAGCCAAGTTACAATCAACCGCATTCTAATCAACCAAAGAGAGATGTAGAATGTTATTACTGTCACAGATTCGGCCATGTGAAGGCTGACTGTTTCAAGAAGAAGAGAGAAGAAGGCGTGGAGTGTCATTACTGCCACAAGCTCGGTCATGTGCAGGCCGATTGCTACGAGAAGAAAAGAGATGAAGAACAGGCCAGTTTCGTTGAAGAAGAGAGCAACCAAGCACGATTGTTCATGGCCAAAACCAGTGAAGAATCAGACTTGAAGAATCAGACAGTTGAAGGAAGATCAACTGAAATGGCGAGTTGGAGCTGGTATATGGCAGAAAACAACATACCAGTAGCTGACACAGAAGATGTAGAATCTGATGCGACCCGCATGGATTCTGATACGGTCCGCGTGGACCCTGATACGGCCCGCATGGATTCAGATCCGACCCGTATGGCTGTACCAGACAGCTATACTGATTCTGTTTTACCTCCAGGGATACACAACAGATTACAAGCTTTATGTGAGAAAGTGAAGGATCTGGAGTCGAGGGTTGTGTCTCAAGAAAGAGCATTTGTTAGAAGAGAAGAAAATCTCAGTCACAGAGAATTGGACTTGGAGAAAAGAACACACAAGCTGAAGGAAATGGAAGCAGACCTCGATGCAAAATCTAGGGTTCTGAAGAATTGGGAAGCATTTGTCAAAGAAGATGTCATGGAACAAAGTGGTGTTGAAGCATCAGCCAAGAATGCACCTGAGAAAAACAAAGTTTCTGAACAAACTGTTTTTGACGAGAAACCTCAAGATTCTGACAAAGTAGTCAAGCAAGCTCAAGAGTCTGACGATGCAGTCAAGCAAAAGCAAGTTCACAAGGCTGAATTTCCAGAGGAATTTGGCAGTGGAGCACAAAGTGGAGATGCAGTACAACCTCTTCCAATAGCTGACCCAATCAAGTCAAATAAGAGAAAGGCTACCGCAAAGCAGGTTGAGTCGTCTGGATCACAAGAAGTCTTATCTGACAAGAAGGAAGAGAAGATCAACCGGTGTCGAGACATGAAGAATCCGCCTGACATTGGATTAAGGGGGAGTGTTGAAAATAATCCAAGTCAGCAGATAGGATCATGCGGCCCGCGCGTGTAACCGTTTGTAAGCACGCAGGGATGTGCAGAAGTTATTTTCAGCAGTTTACCAGAAGCTATTTTTAGCAGTTTAGTTTCTGTTTTTAGGCGTGTGCAGGGACAGTTATAGCTGTCATGTAATAGGTAGGTTATAGCTGTCATGGGCTAAATATGGCAGCTTTGGTTAGTGGGTTTAGTTGAGTTCCTGTAATAGGGTTAGTGGGCTGATTATAGCAGCTTATGTACTGTCCTTTATATACTGCATATGTAACAGCGTTTAGAGCTGTCTAAGTTGAGTAATAAGAAATTATTTCTGAGTTGTTTATTCTGTTATCTCAATTTATTCCCAACAAGGTTAAATTTGAACCCAATTTCAGTTCCAAATTGTATGCTGATCGAGCCCTTTGGCCCGCTTTTGACGCAGACGTTTGGTACGCCAACACAGACAATAATGCTCACGGCGATAACTATGGTTTCGGTGCTCTAGGTAAAATACACATACTTAAAATTATAAATTTGTATTTAAATTATATAATGTAATAATTAATGATCTTCGATTTAATATTTCAGGTAAGACGAGATCGATGTATTGCCCAGGTGGGTCACAGACTTCTTCGCAATCGCAATCACAAGCACAATCATATTCTTCGGCGCCGCCTCCTCTTAGGCAAGAAGACATAAATGCGATTTCAAGTCAGGTGTTGGGCGTGCTTCAACCACAGCTCAACCAATTCATGGAGGAGGTGAGGCGTAGCGTGGGACGTTCTTCGCCTCATCAGGTACGAAATTCAATTTTGGAGTATGTTTCAATCCAATAAGAACACCAAGTATGATAAACCAATTGACGGAACAGTAAACTCTTAAAAATTGTAAACCCTAAATAGTAAACCCTAAGAACTTTAGTTATATTCTCACAGGGAGGTTCTAGCTCACACCGTCCCGATGCGCAGAATGACAGCATTGATGATTTAGGAGATGACTAGTTTTAGAATGTTTTGATCTGTATGTCGTACTTTAGATATTTTATTTTTATATCGTACTTCGATATTGGATGTTTATGTAGTATTTTACATATTTCTTGTTTATATTGGATATTGGATGTTGGATATTGGATATTGGATATTTGCTTGGATATTTGCTTGGATATTTGATATTGGATGTCGTATCAGTATTTTATATTGTTCAATTGCTTGCATGTGAATTATTTGTGAATTATATATTTGTCGATCGAAAACGACGACAGTGAATTGTATATTTGCTTGTGAATTATATTTCATTGCTTGATACGTTTCGTACCAATTGGGAAAAAGAAAAATAACAAAAAAAATATAAAAAAAAAAATCTTCTGCTACCGATTTTGGACCATCAGCGACCGGCCAATCGGTCTCTGATGGTCTTGTGCCACGTCAGCACGCAGCATCAGCGATAGAACCAATCGATCGCTAAAGGGGTCATTAGCGACCGGTGACGCCAGCGGGATGGTCATCAGCGACGAAGCAACTGCGTCCGAGTACTGAAGCAACTGCGTCCGGGTCATTTGCGATTGATTTCGGTCATTAGCGACCGATATACCCTTCTGCGACCGGCGAAAATACCTTCTGCGACCGATTTGGCCGGTCGCACAAGGATATGAATGCTGTAGTGATTTGATTTTATTAATATGATCAAATTGCATAAAAAACCATCACTAACACACATAAGGAAACTAATCAATCAAAAGCTTCGATCAACAAGGGATTCAAGTTTCCCTAAACCAGAAACGAGTCCCGCTGACTCTTCTTGTTAATAAATTTATTAATAAAATTTCAAGTGGCAAATACTTACGAGAACAAATCGATGCCTGCCGCTGTTGTTTCTGTCACCACCGGCGGGGTCTTCCAGCGGCGGTCACAGCGGATTCAGAGAGGCGGGTCTTCCAGCAGGGTCGGGGTCGGTCGGGGTCCGGGTCGGGATCTTCCAGCGGCGGGGGTCACGGCGGGGTCAGAGAGAGGCTTCTCCTTCCCCACTCTCTTATTGATGATCGGTCTCATAGGTTAGAGGATGGCTCTTATTCGCCACTGGTGAGAGAAGAGCTCAACTCCTTCCCCATTCTCTCTTTCTCCTTCTATCTATCCACGTGTGTGTTAGGAATTTAACTCTTAAGTTTTTCTTCTCTAACCTGAAAGTCAGTTTTTACTCTTCAAATTGATTGATTTGCTTGAAGTTCTTTCCCCGTATGTGTTGGGAATTTAACTCTTAAGGTTCACTAAAATTGTTGATGAATTGAGGGTAATAAACATTGATTTCCTTTCTTCTTTTTTCACATTAATTTGGTACCGAATGAAAACTGCATTAATTATACCAATATTTTTCTCTTTCTGCCAAATCAATTCTGCTATTTTTATGCATTCTAAATTTTGCTGCCAATTGGTACCAGCGAAAAAAATCGATTCTGGTAAGGTTCATGACTGTTTTGTAAGTTTTTAATTTTCTGTACTGTTTTGGGGTAATTCTGCAGCATTCCAGGCTCTTCTATAAAATTTCAGTATTTTGACACCTTATGTGAATTTTCGTAAATAACAGGGTCTGTGGTGTAAAATTCCGGGTCTGACAGGATTCAGGGACTGAACTGTGACAGAAAATAAATTTGTTTAGAAAACAATCCCTGGATAGGGACCTCTTTGTGACAGCATGTAAAATTTGTTATTTTTACATGTTGATATAGTTCTCTGGCTTTATGTTATTTTCAATTTATGAACTTGATCAAATATTCAAATTATGAAAGATTAGAGAAATCGGAAAGTGAAAATGTTAAATGCAACATATTGTGTAAGATGTAGACCTCTGAACTTGAAGGAGAAGAAAATCAATGGGGATCTTTTGTGCCTCCACAATTTAGACTCAGAGTTGTTTGTGTCTCCACAATTTAGTATATTTCTTAAGTAGTTTTATTATATTAAAATGCATTTAGTTATTTATTTGTTATGAATAATTTTGTTTCTTAATTTGAATAATGTATAGTGCTTTCATGATTATTTATTAGATAGTATGGATACTTTACATCTTATGTATATATATTCTTGTTTATAAATATATGTATGAATGTTTGAACATTTGCAAAACTAATATAATGTGAAATAATTATACTAGGTGGAATTGTTTTCTTATATAACAATATTTCTTTGCATAGATATTAATACTTGGAGATGTAGTTATCAACACTTCTATAAATGATTAGGAATTGGGTTCATAAATACCAATACTTTTCAATTGTGATTAGTAACAATTCATACTTCAGTTATAAGTATGAATATTTTTCTCAGTATCTATCAATATGTTCAAGCACCAAACAAATTAATTGAATTAAGTTACTTTACAACATAACAATTCACACTTCAATGCGTAAGTATGAATAATTGAAATTTTAGATATTAATATTTTTTTTAAAATACTTGATATCTTATGTATGAATACTTGATATGTTATATATATGTTTTTAGAAATACAAGTGTCATATGTAAATAATTCGTACTTCAATTATAAGTATGAATACTTTTTTCAGTACCTATCAATACATTCAAGTACCATATAGATTAATTAATTTAAGTTACATTACTATATAACAATTCACACTTCAATGCGTAAGTATGAATACTTAAAATTTAAAATACTAATATTTTTTATTAAAACTACCGTGCTGGTGATTGTGCCGTGTTGGTCCCCCCAGGTAGTTAATGCATGGAGCACATTTAGGGATTTTTCAGAAATATTTTACAACATAAAAATTCACACTTCAATGCGTAAGTACGAATACTTGATATTTTAGAAATGAACGTTTACAACAATTACAACGCTGACACTTGCGATGGTCGTTACGCATCCGCTTGTCCTTGATTTTCTACGTGTGGTCCTTATCGTGGTCGCTTTCAAGCGATGTTTGTGGTCCCCCAGGTCAGCAGTGGTCCCCCAGGTAGTTAATGTCTACAACATGTCTGTGGGTTTCTCATAAATACTTTACAACATAAATATTCACAATTTACTGAGTAAGTACGAATACTTGGCATTTTAGAGAAGAATACTTAACAAGGTATGAATACTTGCACGCTGAGGTATGAATACTTAAACGACGAAGAATTTGAAAGTACTTCATCATAGATCTCATTTAAAAGAGAAAATTACGTAGAAGATGTTCGTGATTTTAGATTCACAAAATTCTCACAGATCATCAGAAATATTGACGAGATTAAACGGAGAAAAAAATCCACTTCTAAAAATGTGTAAAAGATAGGTGTGTGATTAGAGAGAAAAGAAAGTTAATGGTCATTTTTTTTAAATACTTGATGTCTTAGGTATGAATACTTAATATATTATATGGTAATACTTGCGCGCATAAGTATTCATACATGCGCGCGCCAGTTGTAATTTTTTTTAAATATAAGTGGTCCCCCCAGGTAGTTAGTGGTTCCAATCGTACTTTATACATCAGTTAGTCAGAGGACGTTTAGGGGACATAATGGAGGGGACTGTAGAAGTCGCTCCCAATTTATTAAACTGCATATACATACCAATGATTTATTAAATTGCATATACATATATATTCTGATGAACAATTTAATACTATAACATAATTAATAACTATTGTTTTGGTAATACGATATATGTTTTGTAACCAACAAACCTATTATGAAAAATATTAGATATAATTTATGAATAAAAAATTATATTTAAATGTTATTCTTTTTTAGAATGTACATTAGTAATTTATTTTTAATTATCCAAATTATATTATTCATATCAGTATTTGTATCCGTCCGATATCCGATCCGTATCCGTATTCGTTTAATATCCAATCCTTATCCATATCCGAGACTATCCATATTCGTATCCGTATCTCTGAAAAATTATAACGGTTAAAAATACGGTTTGATCACTGTCTGACCCATATCCGACCGTTTACACCCTAGTTACCGATCCTCTGTTTTGTATAATGTATAATTAATTATTCATGGTCCCCATTTGCGGATCACTGAGCGTGACCCCGAGTGTAAATTTCTTATACCCTAGGTAGGTGCATTATTGTTTGGGGCTTTGGGCACATGTAGTGTTCCGTTGTGTTTCAATATAATAAAAATTTGCTTTTAATTCATTATTAGCTTTTAACGGATGTTTTGGGTATTGTGAGAAACCCACTTCCCAATTCAAAAATTTTGTCTCTTCTTAGGGTTGGATTGAGAATTTATGTTAGAAATTTAATAAAAATAACTTACCAAATTCAAACTCATTATAGTCAGATTCAAATTTATTAACTAAATACATATTAGATAAATAACAACAAAAGTAGTCACTTACATAATAAAAATAACAAAATAGTCTCTCACATAATAAAAAAATAATATTATTTTACATATTGAAAACAACGAAAACTATAAAAGAGAACAAAGTTAATGTAAAAAAAAACAAAGTAGTCGAAACCTATTAAATCAAAATTACTTTTCATAAGAAGCAATTGAACCGTAATTCTTTTCATCGCAAGTTTTCAGTCCAACATGACTGTATATGAGGTTTTTGCATATGTGAATATTTGTTAGTTTAAACAAATAAGAAATTTAAACTGACATTTGAAGATGCAAGTACCAACTAGGCAACTACTAATCTACTGTGTTGTTTTAAAAATAATGTCTATATGATATAACAATGATATAAGGAATGCAGTGGATCCATCCGACAGTTTTTTGAAATTAAGTGCTTTTTAGAGTGAAAAGTGGAGCAATCACATGGACGGTTGCAGAGTAGGTTATCAATATCACATAAAATAAAAGTGATTCTCACATGACAAAAGTAATTGAAGGAAAGCGTTTCTCCCAAAATCCAATACAGCGCTTACTGACAGTGTGGCGGGTCACTGACGCTTCCACTTTGCCTTTACCAAATACCAATTAGTCAATTACCAACTACTTGTTTCGTATTCCTATCCTGCAGGGATTGTAACTCTGTGAATGCCACATAGCATCTCTCATTCTACAATAATCCAAAAGAGTTGAGGTTTTGAAGTCAAGCTGTAGATATATGCGTTCTATTCACCTTTTACACAACTAGATTCAATCTATTACTGCATTCAATCTCTATTCATCTCCTCTCCTCTCTTTTGCAACTACATTCAATCTATCTTGCAATCTCTGTTTCCGACTCTCTGATCTCTTGCTGTAGGGTACGCTTCCAAATCTCTGTTTCTCATCTCAGCCCTCTGCTCCATCTCTTGCCATCGGGTACGCGGTATCTCTTTCCAAAATCTCTAATCAATCAATCTCTTGCTTTTTATTAACCAACCAATCTCTGCCTTTTGCTATCTTCATTCTCAATCGATCTGTTCTCTCAATCACCAATTTAGTACGTGTTTCAAAAAAAAAAAAAAACATTTTGCTACTTGTTATTTGTCATTCCCAAGCAACACTAGCAAGGAAAAAACAAAAATCGAAAAAAAAACAGAAAAAAAACAGCGGCTTTGAGGAAGCTGCCGCAGTAGAAGAAAGAAGAAACTTCAAGATGGCTCTATCAACCGCTGACTGGACCATTGCTGAGTGGGCGGGGTCCGCTGTTGTCGGGGAACTTATCAGCACGGGTTTTTCGTACTTACGTGACCATGTGCTGCCAGCTGACAGTAAAGCCGAGCTAAAGAGGCTACAGGCAGCTCTTCCCAAAATCACAGCTGTCATGGGCATTGCTGAAGCACTCAAGATGAAGCACCCGGATTCTGCCCAATGGGTCGAGCAGTTTAGGGAGGCTGTTGAAGCATCCGAAGACGTGCTTGAAGAGTTGGAGTACAAAAAACTGGAGGATATGGTGAAAGACCGAGATGAGGCGGGTGGATCCGCTTCTAGTTTAAAGAAGAGAAAACCATGTACTATCAATACAGATACATTGGAGAGGTTGAAGGAGGCTGCAACAATGTTGGATCAGGCTGCCAACGGTGTGGAGCATCTCCTTCAATCTGCCACTGTGCTAGGTATTCATGATCTTTCTGAATCATGACAAGAAACTTGTAAAGTTTTAAGTCGCGTAACTACTTCCTTTTTAGTTGAAAGAGAGTTGTTTGGCCGGGAAGTTGAGAAGCACAAGATAATTGATTGGCTAAAGCAGCCAACTAATGTCGGCCTCTCTTCGTTTGGTATTGTCGGGGTGGGTGGACTAGGAAAGACCACCCTTGTACAATTTGCATATCAAGAGATGCACGGGTCGAATCATTTCGACAAAACAATTTGGGTTTGTGTTTCTACTAATTTCAGTGTTGAAGATATAACGAGAAAGATGCTTGGTGAACTAGGAGAAAATAATTGTTATAATAAACCATTAAATGCACTTCAAGAGATCTTGAAAGAAAATACACATTTAAAGAAAATTCTTCTCGTTTTAGATGATATATGGGATGATGAGAAAAGGAGTAACTGGGAGCAACTGGTTGCTCCTTTGAGGTTTGTACAAAAAGGTAGTAAAATCATATTTACTACTAGAATGAAATCAGTGGCAGACTTGCTTGCAAGTGTGATAAGTACAGAACATGAATCTCTATCATTACAAGGCTTAGGAGAGCAAGAGTTGCGATTGCTCTTTTAGAGCTATGCATTTCGTGGTTTTAACCGTGACAATCATAGAGATTTGCAAGCAATTGGAGATCAAATGCTAAAAATGCTCCGAGGTAGTCCATTAGCAGCAAAGGTGATCGGAAGCTTGCTGAATTCACGTATGGACCACCAGTATTGGAGAAGAGTTTTGAATCACGGGTCTCTATTTAACTTAGAGCAAGCAAAGGATGTGGTGGAGGTTTTGAAATTGAGCTACTATCATTTACCCGCAAATTTGCAGGTATTCTTTAGATTTTGTAGCATATTTCCTCATGATCACGAGTTTGATAAAGATGAGTTGATCAAAATGTGGACTTGTTCCGGATTCGTCCGGCAACAATCAAGTCAAGAAGAAAGGCCAGAAGATATTGGAGAAGATTACTTCAATCTTCTTTTAAGGAAGTCATTCTTTGAATATGTTGAATCATGGAATGGTGAAACGAGATATGTTATGCATGATCTGGTGCATGAGTTGGCCCAAAATGTTTCCTATGGAGAATGTTGTAGAATAGAATATAATGATAAATCAATTACCGTACCTACCACTGTACGACATGTTTATGTACATGAACATGAAATGGAAAAGGTCTCCCATCTTGAAAATTTACGCAGCTTGGTTGTAACCCCTTATTCGTCTTCATTTGTTCTTCCAAATAATTTAATTAAGAAAAGTTTACGTTTATTGAAAATATGTGGATCCAGATGGATCGGAAACAGTGAAATGCCCAAAGAGATAAGTTGTTTGGTACACCTTCGCTACCTGTACGCAGAGGGACTTGTACCTTATGTCCTTGCTTCAGTTTACAAACTTTATCATTTGCAAGTACTAGAAATTTCAAGAAATAATGAGGTTGCGATCTATTCAGCAATGGAAACAACTAGAGTGACCAATCTACTTAGGGTGCGTTATATGAAGCTTCCACAGGAAATAATGCAAACCATTCATGGAGTCCACAAGCTGACGTCTCTCCAAAAGTTAACCTTTTTTGTTGGACAAGAGAGTGGTCAACGTATAAATGAACTGGGCACACTAAAGAACCTCCGACATTTGTTTATTCAAAACATTGAGAATATAGAGGATCATACTGAAGCTAAGAGTGCCAACCTGTTAGGGAAGAATAATCTCATGTCGCTCTCCCTGAATTGGACCTCAGAGAGCAATCCTATTCTCTCTGATCAAATCATTGATTACCTCCAACCCCCTCCCAGTCTCATGAAATTGACAATTACAAATTATAATGGCCAAAGATCTCCTAATTGGATGGAGGATTCACCGCCTTTAAACCTCTCATCCCTCAAATTACTTTATTGTCCTCTTTGGAAAAACCAATTATTTTCGGGGGAAATACCATATTTGAAAATTCTTGATATACATGATTGTCAAAATCTGGACAAGTTTCCTAATATGCCACTTTCTTTAATTGAATTTCGAATTAATAATGTGGGTTTGACTTCTCTTCCAGCTTTGTACCAAAATTTTGGTAATAACACTCTTGCGCCATTATCCCTAAAATCATCACTAAGAGTAGTGGAGCTAGAAAACTGCCCCAACTTGAGATCTTTGAACGGATTCCTGCAGCAAGACAACATAGATTTTCAGTCTATCGAGGAGATAGAAGTCAGTGGTTGTGAGAATCTCGTACATCTACCAATGGGTGCATTTGGGAAATTTGTATCGCTACAGAAGTTAACAATAAGTGATTGCCCAATGCTAATGGCAGTTGATAACCAGAGCACCCTTCTTCCCATGGCACTCAAATACCTTTCAATAACAAACTGCGGTAAAGTTGATGAGCCACTGCTGGAATCAGCATCAAGCCTTCCTACTCTCACTTATCTTCGGATTGATCAATGTGCAAATATTTCTCGTATTCCCTCCTCAGAAAATGCATTCAGATCTCTCAATGTGCTACACATATCAGAATGCAAGAAGCTCGTTAAACATTCATCTAGGGAACAAGCACATGGTGCCGACCGAGGAAGTAGCTTGGCTTCTTTAAGGATCAAGGAACTTCACATTGGTGACCTCTCTCTCCTTCTCATCGAACCACTAAGAAGCCTAAGCTTTGTTAGCAGCCTACATGTTTTCCATTGTTCATGGATGGAGGCTTTCCTGGAGCAATGGTTTCTGCAAAACAGCAGTACCTTCAAGAAGTTGACTCTCTGGGGTGTGAGAAATCTCAATACATTGCCTGCTACAATGGTGAGGCTCACTGTGCTTGAAGGGCTGACAATCTTTGGGGCTGATTTGCTGGAGGAGCTTCCGGAGTTACCTGCTTCTCTAAAGTGGTTATATATTGGAAGTGCAAGCTCTCTGAAGTCATTGCCTGCTACAATGGCGAGACTAACTGCCCTAGAAAGGATAGAAATTTGGAAAGCCGAATTGCTTGAGAAGCTCCCGGAGTTACCTGCTTCCCTAAGGTTGTTACGTATCTCAGGTGCAAGGTCTCTGAAGTCATTGCCTGCTACAATGGGGAGACTCACTGTGCTCGGAGATCTGACAATCGGTGAGGTTGATTTGCTGGAGGAGCTTCCAGATTTACCTACTTCCCTAAGGGAGTTACATATCTCGGGTGCAAGGTCTCTGAAGTCATTGCCTGCTACAATGGCGAGACTCACTGCCCTCGAAACTCTAAAAATTTCAAAAGCTGATTTGCTTGAGAAGCTCCCAGAATTACCTGCTTCTCTGAAAGAAAAGAAAATTGAAGGCCGTGGTGGCCTATTGCTCTGAAACTTTGATTAATGACTAATGCATCTAGAAGGTTGCAAAAAAGGACCCTGAGAAGCTAAGGTGAGAAAGAGAAGAGCTAGAAAGGCTATAAAGAGAAGGTGGGTTGTTGTCTTCTATGCCAAACAGTTCATTTAACTTTCAATAATTTTTGTTACTGATTATTATTTGCGATCTTTTGTTCTTTGTTGTTATTTTTATTTTTTGGCATTTAAAAAGAAAAGGCAAAGAGGCAAAAGCAGCCGAGGAAGCAAGGAAGCGGGCCGAAGCTCCAAGAAGGTGGATTGGTGGCAATGATTCGTGTAAACCGCATCCCTACTAGTCTGTATGTGCCTCTGTCAGAGTACAAGGACGACATGAGGGTACTTCTCACTTGATTTATCTATTCTCAATCTTCATTTTCTTTTGAAGCAATTTTTGTTCCTTATTTATAAGAACTCCATACTGCTTTTGAACTAGGTGTCTGTTACCTGTCATTTGTTGCAGTATCCTGGTTATTGTACCAGACAAGGGCTGGTTGGTATCAGTATTAATTGGAAACCTGGGAATACCTGGTTGGTGGTATGCAGAATTATAGTCCAAACTGAGACTTGATTGAATATCCAAAATTAGGAATTGTCGATAGTATAATTAGACAAAATATTTGTTTGACAAAATGGTACCAGCATAATTGTTTCACAAAATATTTTTTTGTAACTTTTACCCTACCTTTTGAACAAAAAATAAGTTTTTTTTCGAATAAAATCCATGTTTCAGATTTGATTCGGTCGATTTTTACTGATTCATCTGGTTTCTATTTTATGATTAACTTACTGATTCTGCTTCCAATTCCAATTTTCATAGCAATGGCTGATAAGCGGCTTGGCTAATTTGCATGTTGATAATCGTTAAAATTATAGTGGCAGCAGAGATATTAAAAGCGATATGCATGTGGTGGGATTGCTAGGTGATTTTGTACTGGAAACATGATTCATTGGTACAGCCTACAGCCTGAGTCTGTATGAGATTTTGTACAAGGACGACATGCGACAAAACGGGCTTTTCATCAGGTTACTTCTCACTTTATTTATCTATTCTCAATCTTTATTTTATTTTGTAGCAATTTTTGTTCCTTATTTATAAGAGCTCCATACTGTTTTTGAACTAGGTGTCTGTTACCTGTCATTTGTTGCAGTATCCTGGTTGGTACCAGACAGGGGCTGGTTAATTCTTTACCAAACTTGCATACTGGACCTCTTTGAGGGCTCTTAATTAATTTATTTCCCTTCATGGATACAGGTGATGACAGGTTGAAACTTGAAAGAGTCCTCGAACTGTAGCTGGAAGTGCAAAATCAAAACAGAGGGGCTGCAGTGCGTAATTTTTAGTCCAGCTCAGGAGATTAATGAGGTTAGACTACAATGGAAAAAAAAAATTAGTGTTATTAGTCATATCAGTCATATCTCTAATTAACAGTAATGGGTAGGTCGTCTTGAGGATCAAGCCACATTCAAGTCTAATTGGATGTGTGTGTATATATAGTTATGGCATGAGATTTTGGAGATAATACTGGTCATGTGAAAATGGTATTAGTGTGCAAATTCAATTGTTTACACAAAAAACTGAACACGTTGAAAATTGGATCTATATACACATTGAAAATCATTTGACAGTTTTGCAGTTACAAGAGGCAGAAAATTGAGAACGCTTGTGAAAGATATTTACGGAATTTTAAGGGGTAAGCATGCAAACTTTTCGTTGCTACAATGACCCCTCATTGACAATTTTATCCCTAAAAAAAAAAATTAAAAGACATGATTTTTGCTACATGGCAATCTATTGAATGAAAAAAGCCATGATTACAGATAGAATCTAGCATTCATTACCTAGGTACTGTATTTTCATTAACTTGTTTCATTTTCTGGTTAATATTGTGATTAGAGATTAGGGAAGCAATGGGGGGAATGCTAGGTGATTTTGTACGCGAATCATGATTCACTGGTACAGCCTTCTCTAGCAGAAGTTTATTTTCGCGGCAATGATTCATGTAAACTGCATCCCTACGGCCTGAGTCTGTATGTGCCTCTGTTGGAGTACAAGGACAACATGCGAAAAAATCGGGCTTTTCATCAGGTTACTTCTCACTTGATTTATCTATTCTCAGTCTTCATTTTCTTTTGAAGAAATTTTTGTTCCTTATTTATAAGAGCGCCATACTGTTTTTGAACTAGGTGTCTGTTACTTGTCATTTGTTGCAGTATACTGGTTATTGTACCAGACAGGGGCTGGTTGGTATCAGTATTAGTTGCAAACTTGGGAATACCGAGTTGGTGGTTTGCAGAATTTTAGCCCAAACTGAGACTTGACTGAATATCCAAAATAGGAATTGCTGATAGTAAAATTAGACAAAATATTCGTTTGACAAAATGGTACCAACATAATTGTTTCACAAAAATTTTTTTTGTAACTTTTATCCTATCTTTTGAACATAAAACAAGTTTTTTTAAAAAAAATCCATGTTTCAAATTCGATTCGGTCGATTTTTACTGATTCATCCGGTTTCTATTTTATGATTAACTTACTGATTCCACTTCGGATTCCAATTTTCATCGCTATGGCTGATACATACTTCATGTAAATTCACAAACAGCTTGGCTAATTGGCATGTTCGTTATTTGCATGTTGGTAATTGTTAAAAATTATAGTGGCAGCAGAGATATTGAATGCGATATGTGGTGCTAAAATCCAAATCACAAGTATATAAATTGATGTTCTCTAAGCGGTTCTTGAATTGAGAAATAATTAGTAAACAATAAAAAAAATGAGAATTTGTGAAATTTATTTGGTACACATCCTATTTACTCTATAATCAACATATATGATATATGCATTACCATTTTCCTAACTTATTAGTTACATCGCATACATATACATAGATGACATGTGTTACTTTGCAGTCTAGCCGGTACCAGCAACACTGAGATCGGGTTTACCGTCATCTGCTCCTGCGCCGAAGATGGGCCCACCCAAGCCAGCCGCATCCTTGACCTTATCCTCAAGCTTGTTGACCAGCACCCCCGATTCATCCTTGTCAGACCTTATGGCCATCCTCGGTGGATCTTCTGTGGCATCACCGGGCGCAGTGTGGTAGGAGGTGGCGGTGAAAGATACCTTCGGTTGTGCTCCTTGCGCGCCTGACATTAATTTTTCTTTTCTTTTCATTTTTTTTTTTTTTGGTTATTATTGGGAAACTGATATTGACGGGAAAATAAATCGAAGTAGCAAGTAGTGAACCTGAACTGAACTGAACTAGAGTAAGATTTGGTTTGTAGAAATGGAAAATTGTAATTGCAAAGCACTCTGTCTGGCTGGGCCTTGACGCTTCATCTTGGGCCTATAATAAAAATTGAGGGCCGACAACGGATCCAAAAGAATTTGTGATGATCGTTCTACAGCTAAGAGAGTTTGTTATATACCTCCATCTGATGAATCCCAGCCCATATATACACGGAAATAAGGGTTTTAAAAAGAGGTGTTTGAAATCTGTTTTTGTGTAAATCTCCAAGGAAATAAAGGATTCTAGTATGCACGGGGCAGATTTTACACAAGAGAGGTGAATCAGTGCACGAATATTATATAGAAAATAACAATCGAGAGACATGATCATTACTCAACAAAATACTTGAACAAATAATATGATGAAAAATAAAAGTGAATCCAATCTTACCAACATGTTGAGAATTTGAGAGTAATTTATGAAATTAATTTATCATTTGAATTTTTCAATCTAATTAAAAGAGGCTCTGTCATGCCTTTTGTACTAACAAATTTTAACAGTTGCCTATAAAATTACCGTTAGCCTAAGTAAAGGTACAATATTTCAAAAATAGAAAAAGAATAGAAGTACTTATTGCTCGTCTTTATTCTAAAAATGACTGATGAAAAATAAAACCCGGCCCTAATAGATGAAAAACTAATTGGATCCTCTTTTCCTTTATTTGTCAACGCAACAAAATTTCGTATTGCGGCTCTTTATATTTGGTTTCTTCAAAATCTGAATTATTTCAATACATTTTATTTAAAAATTGGACAAGAAGAAAACAAATTTTGATATCAATAATAAACACGGCATAAGACCATACATACACGTGTGTGTATATATATAGCACATCTAGCACATGAAAAATTTAAAAAATTGAAATATATGAGTTAAAAGTTATACTTGTGTAAATTTTGTGGTTCATTCAAATATATGGGGAGATCAGATATGAGGCAATTGCTCTGTTAATTAATATCCAATTTAGGCAACTGTATGCAACATTATAACATCTAACTCAACAAGTCCGACCATATCCAATTTAATTAATTTCCTAAAAATATTTATAATCTTAAGTTTTAAAGCCGTTAATGAGTCAAAATATTTTTATGACATATATATTGGATCCTTTAGTATAAAACTTTGTAATTTCCAAAAATAAAAATTAATTTACTTCTTACTACTTTTATAATGCATTGTTGTTTGCTTATATATGCTTTTGAATTCGGTAATTATGTTAATGCATTACTTTAATGATCTTTGTTTCCTTCAAATATTTCTTAAAAATTTACATGTTAAAAAAAGGGCCCGCTCACTAGTAGAAATTCCCAAACAACAAATTCTGAAAATATTGTTATACAGAGTATAAAAATATCATCAAGTGAACTTTTCTTATTTTGTAGTTCTTATTTTCAATATAAAATATTGCCGACATGTGTTTTAGGTTTCAAAATCTTAAAATGTATAAGAGTAAAAATTGTGTTGATGTTTTTCTTATTTTTGTTTAACTATTTATGTTCAAAAATTAACCAATTTTATAAACAAAATACCACATATAAAGCATATTTATTATTTTAAAATACAATGAACAAAAAATAAATGTAATAACATCAACATAACATTTAAAGAAATAAATGTGTATATAATCTTATAAAAAATCACAAACCTAAAAAATTCAATTAAAAAAAGTATAGTATGTATTTTACTACATAATTGGAGATATACAAAATAATTGAAAAAGTAAATCAATTATTATGTAGATTTTTCATTCTAAATTTCATATTGAAAATAAATATATTTATAGAAAGGTTTATACTCAACATCTTTATCAATAATTTTAAAAAATAATTGAGAAACTAAGCATATGTTTATGTTGAAGGAAAGTCACTTGTGATCACTAAACAATTTAATAAAGAGGGAGAACAATGCTTTTACTTTCGATCAATATATAAAATATATTTATTTTACCAACTCATATAATGATAAGAACTTTTTATTTGTTTGTTTTTATATTTACTCTAATATTTTAAAATATATTATATATAGTTTCTACTAACATAATTAATGAACATGTCTCATAATTAAATATATAGGATGAGTCGTTTTGTGAGTTATGCTTCATTTAACAGGGATGTTTAACCTAACACGAATATATATACACACACTTATTGACATCCACGTTTTCCAAATGAATATTATGTGTGCAAGCAGAAGTTGTATGAGGATTCAAGTGATTTCTGCCAAGACAAATGCAGAAATGAATGAATATCAAAATTTTGTGAATTTAGGGGCAATATGTGTAGCAATTTCTATACTGTTGTCACTTCAGGACACCTCCATTGTTACAAAAATGGAGGGGATTGGACAAAAAGAGTAAATAATAATCAGTTGGAGCATATGTTAAAAAAATTAACTAAACCTATTGTCTCAATCCTTAGTTACATATCTTATTTGTATACACTGTAAGAAACCAAATTAATGATTTTGTTCTTTCTATTGCATAGAATTTTTTTTTCCATATATCCGGTTTTTTATAAAATATTTGATACATTGTAAAATAAATATTTCTCCTTTTATCTCATCATACACCTTGATCGCCATTTTATCTCTTCACACTCTCTCTCTCTCTTCAGTAACCTTATTTTTTTAGTTTCGATCTGGACCGTTCGATCTGAAAGTCAGGTCAATCTGGCCCGTAGTGGAATGCACGGGTCTTTAATATTTGTGTTAGAGCAGATTGGACGGTCCGGATGAAAACTAAAAAGTTGGATTATTTAGGGATCCGAATTCTGAATGTAGTGGATTAGTGGGCTTTGTCGGTAAATCTAGATCTTCTATGGCAAAATGAAGCTTCCTTCCATCTATTGTTTTTTTTAAATTCCAAGTTACCAAGAGTCCTGTAATCTGTAGATCTATGTTACCTGACACTTCAGATATTGCTCCATACCCGTATCGGACACGTATCGGATACGGATACGGATATGATACGCACCCGATACATATCGGGTACTGTCACGTCCCGACAACAAGACATACAATCCGCCGCGCTTATCAGCGCAAGGCGATTTCTCAATTACAACATATACATAAATAGATTACCAATGACACATAATTGAACCACAATAAATGAAGTAAATCTCTTAAGTCTAATTTATTTTACATGTCTCAAAGCATCACAAAATGAATCTGCTATAGTTTATATAGGTACAATTGGAGTACCATAACAGATTCGTTAGAGGATAAATATAAACAAAGTAGTTATGTTTGAAGCAACCACCGCAATCATTCGTTCTGACATCTCACTTTCATCTCTTGGGTTTTGTACCTGGAACCCACAAAGTGGAACGGTGAGAGATTGAAATCTCCTAGTGCGGTATTCAATTCCAGTCGAGTTATCTCCAGACCCGACCAACTGAAACTAAAACAACACCGAGCACAAAAAATATAGACTATAATAATAATATAAGAACCAAAGAATCTAAGTTATCAACTATAATCCGTCAAGAAATAAAAATATAAGTTCACTTGAAGAAATGCTCAAATACCGCGAAAGAAAATCAGCAAGCTAGAGAAACAATTGATAGCTATAACAATCAAGCATAACGAAATATTATAATAGGCAATGCTCATGTCCAATAAACTTGAAAGTTCAATCCAATATAGTTGTCCAACACTATCGTATAATCATGCTTTACTCAATACTTTTCATGATAGAATAAAATATTAGTATTAACAATATCTTAGTCATGCGCTACAAGTACAGCGCCTAGATGACCCCGGTCATGCGCTATAAGTTCAGCACCTACATGACCGTCAAGTTTCAGATGTGAGGTTCAACCAAGTATATACAAGACTCCGATCATGTGCTACCATGAATATGGAACCTGCACAATTTCTGTTATGGCCATAACCTGAAATTATGTGCTAACCCCGAATACGGGCGCCTACATGACTAAAGTTATGCGCTACAAGTTTAGCGTCTACATAACCGAGTCATGCGCTACCACGAAAATGGCACCTATTCAATTTCTGTTATGCGCTACAAGTTCAACACCTACATAACCGAAATTGCACCCTTACCCCGAATACGGCGCATACATGATTGTCCGGTTTCAGACTTGTAGTTCTTTAACACATTTCATTTAAAACAAGTAAATAGTTCATATCATGCTATGTGTCATGCACACAAGTATATCATGCAAAAGTTTTACTTCAACTCATGTCTTATATCATTTATAGATATGCAATGCAACTAAAACACTTGATGAAAATCATGTCATGTTTCAACCAAATTCTAAATTGAACATCCTACTTTATTTTTAGATTTTTTCTATAAAAAGATATGATCATGCATCTTGATGCTCTAATCTAAAAAGATAACACTACCACATACTACAATCTTATTTTTCCACTAAACACTTCAAGTTATGCCACAATTCAATTCTAGAATATATGTTCATGCTCCATATGACAACTCATACATTCATGCTATGCAATTTAAAAGCACATTCAAGAACTTAATTACAACTAATTAGCAATCGAGCAAACAAGCAAGCAGCAACGACAAGCAATGAAATTGACAAGCAAACAACAACAATAAAATAAGTTAGAGAAATCTGAGAATAACTCGAAACTTGCACCTTAGCATTGTCAGGCACAATGATTAAAGCGTCACTACAGTATGGACATGTTCGGGCACAATGATTCAGCTGTGTAGGGTCTGTGCCTATACCAATTAACAAGATTGATCCAGTAGTTCAATAGTGTCCTCAATTAATTCATTTAACTACAACTCACAGAAATTTCCAAATTCTTGAGTGAGGCTCAGTCAAGAATAAAAAAAGGGTTTCAAATTCATTTGTGATATAAATATATTTATCACCAAGTTCCTTTTTCATCGACTTAAAGCCATAGGAGTTAGGTCACGCAGATCATACAAAAAGTCTAACATGAATTAAATTAAGCTTTTGAGAAAAATTACTCTATTCTAGTTTTCTACCTTAGAAAGGTACAAATATAACAACCACTAGAATGAGACAATCAAGTTAATTAGCAACAAGTTAGCAACAAATTATGGAATCAATTTTACATGTGTTATTCCTTTGCCCTTATGCCAAATCAGTTTGGCTGGAGGTAGCCCGAATCTTGACGAGGAAAGTTTTCAAACCTGGTAAGACGGTGTCTAATACCATTTATCAATCATGGCAAATGGTCAAGCAGAAGGGTAATATACCTCAAAAAGAATGGATGCCCAGGTTTATATGTGTAACGTGGGGGATCTGGAAACAGTGCAATGCTGTAATATTCAGATATCACTCTTTACCTCCAAACCTGATTGCTGACAGATGCTGCCAATGTAAGGAAAATATAATTAAGTGGTCCAAAATTAAAACAGGCCATTTAAACCATGCCGTTAACAGCCCATTTAATTAGGTCTTGATTTTGGCGTATAGGCTTAATTAAGGATGCATGGCATAAAGGCTTAATTAAAAGGTGCTATTAAAAGGTGCATACTGACTGATGCGTTGATGTATACCATATGCGTTGACTGGTGCATATAGATTTTAATTAAAAGGTGCATTTGATTAAAGGGTGCATCTTACACCGGGTATTATTATCCACATGTGCTGTGCTGTCCATCCGGTGCATCTCCCCTATAAATATTGCTTTAATGACAAGCATAAGTAAGAAATATATTCTAACAGTAAAGTTGATCCTCTCTTCATCGATATTTCATAAAGAACAAGTTGTCATTGCTTAGAAAGAGAAAGAGGAGAGAAATCGCTTTGCAGTTCTTCTGACGGTTTGCGAAGAACGTTTCAAGAGTATTGTTCTACAGTTTACAATGGATAAAGGTATGTAATCTAATTGATTGATTTACACGTGGAGACTTTGATTTCTAAGATCTTTGATTTGCTTTTAATGTTTTTTAATTCCGCTATCGAAACTTTACAGATGATTAGTTGTACTTATTTTAATGATTGTGTGTAAGTAGTTGAGCACGATAACGTCTACTTACATGTGGTATCAGAGCTTTCGGTTTTGGAATTCATAATCTCCCGATTAAATTACTTGTTTTATGAATTTATTATTATTATTATTTATTATTTTCTTTTAATGATTTGTGATTGAAATTTGCGGTAACTTTGAATTATGACGGTATTCCTAGACACCAAAGTGTCCTTACCCTAAAGAAATCAAAGTATGTTATTTTCTATAAACCGTAGATTAAAAAAAAAATTAATTGATCATTTATTAAGATTATATGATATTAAAATCTGTCATAGAAATTAATGGTTTAATTAATTAGTAGATTATGAGATTTTTTTTGAATTGCCCAAAGGTTGATTATATTCTCATAATTTACACAACTTAAGTTGATAATTTACGTTATTCTTCAATTGTTGGTTACCCAAAGGCAACAACATGTATTGAAACAATAAAATTATCATATTAAAGTATTTTCTAGTAAAATATTATGTTTAATATATCTTAAGAAATCCCAAAGGATAATTAGGATATATATTAATTAAGTTATTGCTCCAAAATCTGAAATTGAAAATCTGAAGTTATAAATTATTGCATTACGTCTCCTATCTTTTGATCTTCTCTTTGAGTTAAGTTATATAAATATTATATGTATTTTTAATTTAAAGATTTAAGTTTATGAAATTTTGAAATCATTTAAAGATGGAAAAATCAAAGTATAATATATTATGTTTTCTGATTTTCTTTTCATTCAATGCAAGTTTCAAAAATTTTATTTCTTCTCAATTTTTCCTTATGATCTTCTCTTTCCCTAATTTATTTTTAATAATTCTTCTCATCTTCTCTATTAAAATTACAGTTAATGTACCTGTATCGATGCAATCGCATGCGTCATCTGTGACGGTCTTTAATGGTCTTAACTTTGCTGAATGGAATGAACAAGTCCAATTTCACTTAGGTGCACAGGACTTGGACATAGCACTATTACTCGATAAGCCCGATGCTATAACTGATGAAAGCAGCGAGGAAGATAAGGCTTTTATGGCAGACTGGGAACGTTCTAACAGGTTATGCCTTATGTTTTTGCGAATGACGGTTGATGGAAACATTAAGGTTGCTCTTCCGGACACGGATAACGCTCAAGAGTTTCTAGCAAATGTCAAGGCACGCTCACAGACAGCCGATAAGTCGCTTGCCGGTGCGCTTATGGCAAAACTTACCACCATGAAGTATGATGGTAGTCGCACTATGCATGCACATATCGTAGAAATGACATCTCTCTCCGCAAAACTTAAGGGTTTGGGAATGACAGTTGAAGAAGGGTTTCTAGTTCAATTTATTTTGAACTCCTTGCCGAATGATGTTTATAGTCCGTTCCAAATTAATTATAATGCTCAAGAAAAGAAATGGAACATAAATGAATTGACTAGTAAACTTGTTCAGGAAGAGGCAAGGCTTAAGGAATTGAAACCTAACACTGTTCATTTTTCAAATTTAGAAGCTGGGTCGGGTTCTAATGCTAAACCAGGGAAAGCTAAGACCAAGAACAAGAAGAAGGGGAAAGCTTTTCAGGTGTCTTCTAATGCAAGCTTTAAGAAAGAAGGGAACAAGCAAAAGTGCCACTTTTGTCGTAAAGTGGGTCATTTTCAGAAAGATTGTCTGAAAAGGAAGGTTTGGTTCGAAAAGAAAGGTATGACTCATACTTTTGTTACTTTTGAGTCAAATTTTATTGATGTTCCTAATAATACTTGGTGGATTGACTCGGGCTCTACAACTCATATTTCAAACAATTTACAGGGATTTCTTACGATCCAAACCACAAACCAAAGTCGACAAAGTGAAAGATATGTAATTATGGGCAATAAAGACAAGCTGCCAGTGGAAGGTGTCGGTACATACCGACTTATATTATGTTCTGGCAATATTGTCGATTTGTATGATACACTATATGTACCTTTGTTTTCTCGCAACTTATTATCTGTATCTAAGTTGGATGATTGTGGTTATGTATTTAAATTTGGATCTAAATGCTTTAGTTTATATAAAAATAATTGCATGATTGGTTGTGGCAATTTGATTGATGGATTGTATAAATTAGAGTTAGATAATTCTTATGTAGAATCTCTGATTACCGTAAACAATACTATTGGAATGAAAAGAAATATGAATGATGAAAAGTCGGCGTACTTGTGGCATAAAAGATTGGGTCATATATCCAAAGAAAGAATTCAACGTTTAGTGAAGTCTGAAGTTCTTCCAAACTTGGATTTTACTGACTTAGGTATATGTATCGAATGTATAAAAGGAAAACAGACGAAACATACTAAGAAAGGTGCCACTCGTAGCTCTCAACTTCTAGAAATAATTCACACGGATATTTGTGGACCATTTGACGTTACCTCCTTTAATAAAGAAAAGTATTTCATCACCTTCATCGATGATTTTTCACGTTATGGGTTTGTTTATCTTCTAAATGAGAAATCACAATCTATTGATGCACTTGAGGTGTTTATAAATGAGGTTGAAAGACAGTTAGAAAAACAAGTGAAAATCATTCGATCTGATCGCGGTGGGGAATTTTATGGTAGATATGACGAATCAGGACAAAATCCTGGACCCTTTGCTAAATTCTTAGAAAAGCGTGGGATATGTGCGCAATACACTATGCCTGGCACACCACAAAAAAATGGTGTTGCTGAACGTCGTAACAGAACACTTATGGACATGGTTCGGAGTATGCTCAGTCACTCAACTGTGCCTAAATCTTTGTGGATGTATGCACTTAAGACCGCCATGTATTTACTAAACCGGGTTCCTAGTAAGGCAGTAGAAAGGACTCCTTTCGAACTGTGGACGGGAAGGAAACCTAGTTTACGTCATATACATGTATGGGGTTGCCCTGCGGAGGTACGTTTGTATAACCCACACGAAAAGAAATTGGATTTCAGAACTGTTAGCGGATTCTTTATAGGATATCCAGAGAAATCCAAAGGGTTCATATTTTACTGTCCGAATCATAGTACGAGAATTGTTGAATCTGGAAATGCACGTTTCATCGAGAATGCTGACGTCAGTGCAAGAAGTTTTGATCAGTGTAATTCTGATCTTCAAGAAATTACAGAACAAGTTAATGTTCCTTTGTCTGTTGTTTCGAAAGTAGTTGTTCCAACTGTTGTTTCGAAAATAGTTCGTCCGACTGTTCCAGAACAACCAATTGCTACTGAGGACATTCCGATTGATAACATCGTTGTTGATGATGTAGTTGAACCGAATGATATACCATTAAGAAGGTCTACCCGTGAACGGAGATCGGCTATATCTGACGATTATTTGGTTTATCTACAAGAATCTGAAATTGATTCTGCAATTGATGATCCGGTTTCATACAAGAAAGCTATTGAATGTGACGAATCCGATAAATGGATTGATGCCATGAAAGACGAGTTAAAATCAATGAAACACAATCAAGTCTGGGATCTTGTCAAATTGCCTCACGATTCCAAACGAGTTGGATGTAAATGGATCTTTAAGATCAAACGTGACTCAAAAGGCAAAATCGAACGATATAAAGCTAGACTGGTTGCCAAAGGTTTCACTCAGAAAGACGGCATTGATTATAAAGAGACATTTTCGCCCGTCTCTAAGAAAGATTCTTTGCGTATTATCATGGCTTTAGTGGCTCATTACGATCTTGAGTTACACCAAATGGACGTCAAAACTGCTTTTCTGAACGGAGAACTCGAAGAGGAAGTCTACATGGATCAGCCTGAGGGTTTTTCAATTGGGGGAAAGGATATGGTTTGCAAATTGAAAAGGTCGATATATGGGCTGAAACAAGCATCACGACAATGGTATCTCAAGTTCAATGATGTGATTCCTTCTTTTGGTTTTAAGGAAAACGTTGTTGATCGTTGTATATACTTGAAGGTCAGTGGGAGTAAGATAATGTTTCTAGTTCTATATGTTGACGACATTTTACTTGCGACTAACGATCTTGGAATGATGAAAAGCACCAAGAATTTTCTCTCGAAGAATTTTGAAATGAAAGATATGGGCGAGGCGAACTATGTGATAGGAATAGAAATATTTCGTGATTGATCACAAGGTTTGTTAGGTTTGTCTCAGAAAACATATATTAATAAAATTCTCGAGAGATTTAGGATGGAGAAATGTTCAGCTGGTAAGGTACCGATTCAGAAAGGGGATAAAGTTGGTTTATATCAATGTCCTAAAAACGAATTGGAAAAAGAAGAAATGAATAATATTCCTTATGCTTCCATTGTGGGTAGTTTAATGTATGCACAAACTTGTACAAGACCAGATATCAGTTTTGCTGTAGGAATGCTTGGACGTTATCAAAGCAATCCTGGAATAGAACATTGGAAGGCAGCAAAGAAAGTTTTACGATATCTTCAAGGTACTAAAGATCACATGTTGACGTATAAGAGATCAAACTACTTAGAGACAGTCGGTTATTCAGATTCAGACTATGCTTCCATTGTGGGTAGTTTATTCGGATATGTGTATCTTCTAGCCGGCGGAGCAATCTCATGGAAAAGTGCAAAGCAGACAGTAATCGCTGCATCCACTATGGAAGCCGAGTTCGTGGCGTGCTTTGAAGCCATGGTACAAGGACTATGGCTGCGGAACTTTATTTTGGGACTTGGAATTGTCGACAGCATTGCCAAGCCGCTGAAGATTTATTGCGATAATTCTGCAGCAGTCTTCTTCAGCAAAAACGACAAGTACTCCAAAGGTGCCAAGCACATGGAGATTAAGTACTTTGCCGTGAAAGAAGAAGTACAGAAACAAACAATAACAATACAGCATATAAGCACAGAGATGATGATAGCTGATCCTTTGACGAAAGGATTACCACCCAAGATATTTCACGAACATGTCGAAAGAATGGGAATAGTTATCTGTGATAAATAATTGTTGTAATTAATCTTATATTATAGATGAATGATTATTTATGATATTATTATTGATTGATTGTTTCAAATACAATTCCTATTTATTTAAGTATATATATATATATATTATTGTTTTCTATTAATAGGAATTAGTCTATATAAATTAGACAATTAACGTGGATCCTCAAGTATACCATTATGGTTTATATTAAGTTAGAATTGATATTGTAGTACATGGAAGGAAGTTAGTAACAAATATTATTAGCAACCGCCATGACTCGTATTAATTTTGCGTAAATATAAATATTATGATTTTAGAATTTATGAAATATAAAGACATACAATATTATTGTGCACCTTATGAATGTTGTAATGTCATAAAGTTTTATAATGGACCAAGTGGGAGAATGTAAGGAAAATATAATTAAGTGGTCCAAAATTAAAACAGGCCATTTAAACCATGCCGTTAACAGCCCATTTAATTAGGTCTTGATTTTGGCGTATAGGCTTAATTAAGGATGCATGGCATAAAGGCTTAATTAAAAGGTGCATACTGACTGATGCGTTGATGTATACCATATGCGTTGACTGATGCATATAGATTTTAATTAAAAGGTGCATTTGATTAAAGGGTGCATCTTACACCGGGTATTATTATCCACATGTGCTGTGCTGTCCATCCGGTGCATCTCCCCTATAAATATTGCTTTAATGACAAGCATAAGTAAGAAATATATTCTAACAGTAAGGTTGATCCTCTCTTCATCGATATTTCATAAAGAACAAGTTGTCATTGCTTAGAAAGAGAAAGAGGAGAGAAATCGCTTTGTAGTTCTTCTGACGGTTTGCGAAGAACGTTTCAAGAGTATTGTTCTACAGTTTACAATGGATAAAGGTATGTAATCTAATTGATTGATTTACACGTGGAGACTTTGATTTCTAAGATCATTGATTTGCTTTTAATGTTTTTTAATTCCGCTATCGAAACTTTACAGATGATTAGTTGTACTTATTTTAATGATTGTGTGTAAGTAGTTGAGCACGATAACGTCTACTTACATTGAGGCTTTGGCATCTGAACCACTTCCTGAGGAACTACTTGAGTCTGAATCTGTAAATGAGAAAAAGATCTCGTCAATTGCAATAAATACAATTTGAATTTAAAAAATTGCACATGGCAAGAAACCGTAGGGACCACCAGTAACAAAAACAGCAATATTGACGAAGATATTAAAGAACATGAGTACCAAAGTTTAAATGAATGTACTATTCCAAATTTAGCCATCATTAAATATCATACGTGATAATCTATTATAATTGCTGGAACAAATTTCTTTTAGGGACTAACCCAAGAAGGATCTAAAATATCAATGGTAAATTCATATAAATCTTCTTCATATTAGGGACTAATAGCAAATTCATATTAGGGACTAACCCAAGAAGCTTCTTCAATAAATCTTTTCCCCATTTATATTTCTTTCGTTCGATTTCTGCAAACCAAATCTCACTCTAGTACTTGCTATTTCTATTTTCCAACAGTATCAGTTTTGCAGTTTAAAAAAAAAAAATTTCAATGTCAGGTGCACAAGGAGCACAACCCAAGGGGTCTTTCACAGCCACTACCTACCACACTGCACCGGGTTTTGCCACAGAAGACCCATTGAAGATGGCCATATGGTCTGACAAGGACGAGCCGGGGGTGCCGGTCAACAAGTTGGAGGATAAGATCAAGGATGCGGCTGGCTTGGGTGGCCCTGTCTTTGGTGCTGGAGCAGATGATGGTAAACTGCAAAGTTACACGTGTCATCTATGTATGCAATGTAAATAGTTAGGAAGAAGGCAACGGATATTTATGTATATGTTGATTATAGAGTAAAAAAGAGGTGTACCAAATAGATTTTGACAAATTAAACTTGTGCCTTGTATTATTTTTGTTTATTTATTTCTCAACAAGACGTGCTTCTCAACGGCATTAGAAGCATACGTCAGTGCCAGTGTTATAAATATTAATATACAATTTGGAACTGCAATTGGGCCAATTTGTTTACTTATTGTAACCAAAATTAAACTTGTCGGCCAATTTAATTCAAACCTTTGATCAGGCCTTGGGCTCACCAAATTTGGAACTGAAATTGGGTTCAAATTTAACCTGATGTAAGAGCCTGATTTCTCACATGTTGTCCTTGTACTCCGACAGACACAGGCCATAGGGATGCAGTTTACACGAATCATTGCCACCAAAATAAACTTCTGCTAGAGAAGGCTGTACCAGTGAATCATGATTCCAGTACAAAATCACCTAGCATTCCCACCATTGCTTCCCTAATCTCTAATCAGAATATTAATGTGAAAATGAAACAAGTTAATGAAAATCCAGTACCTCTGTAGGTATTTAATGAATGCTAGATTCTATCTATAAACATGGCTTTTTTTCATTCAATAGATTGCCATGTAGCAAAAATCATGTCTTTTTTTTTATTGTAGGGATAAAATTGTCATTGTTGTTAACTATTCAATCAGCAACGAAAAGTTTGCACGCTTACCCCTTAAAATTCCAGAAATATCTTTCACAAGCGTTCTCAATTTTCTGCTCTTGTAAGGAAGTGCAAAACTGTCAAATGATTTTCAATGTGTATATAGATTCAATTTTCAAATTCGTTCTCAACTTGTTCGGTTTATTGTGTAAACAATTGAATTTGCACATAACCAGTATTATGTCCGAAATCTCATGCCATAACTATACATATCCAATTAGGCTTGATTGCTGTTTGATATTGTTTATTTGTTTTTCATTTGATAGTCTAACCTCATTCATCTCCTCAGCTGGATTAAAATTGCGCTGCAGCCCCTCTGTGGAAATGTTGGACTTCTTTCCTTTGAACTTGGTTAAATTGCGCTGCAGCCCCTCTGTTTTGATTTTGCACTTCCAGCTGCAGTTCAATGACTATTTCCATGAAGGGAAAATATTAATTAAGAGCCCTCAAAGAGGTCCAGTATGCAAGTTTGGTAAATAATTAGTGTATGTAAACCAAACAACAAGTACCAATTGAAGGCAAAGAAACACTAGTGGTATGAAAACCAAACAGGTACTGCTATATCGTTAAAATATTTTATTGTTAACCCCCCTCCTTTTATCCGGGCTTAGGACCAGCTATATACCTCAAATATGTTAGTATCCCTCAAATTTAAATAAAGAAACAAGGTCAGATATATACCTGCTGGGAAGGTACTGTAGTAGTTTCAACCGGGCTTAGTCCTTCTCCATTCCTCTGATAATAAGAATATCTTACTGATAAAAAGAGAAAAGACAAATCTATTGCAAGAGCCTTTAATTTATTCAAAAAAATTGGAAAAGAAAGTACCTTATTAATACGGGGTTGGTAAGTTATGAAGCATTATCCTGCCGCATGTATCTGATTTATTTCTGTAATGAAAGCAGAGTCTTTCAGAGAAGCCACCTGCCACCTGCCACCACGGCCTTTAATGGACTTGTCTGTGCAGGAATGAGTCACAAATAAGAATATCTTACTGATAAAAAAAAACCAAATCTATTGCAAGAGCCTTTAATTTATTCAATAAATTAGAAAAGAAAGTACCTTATTAATACGGGGTTGGTAAAGCAGAGTGTTTCAAAGAAGCCACCTGCCACCACGGGTTTTAAATGGACTTATTTTTTAGAGAAACACGTAACCCCGGATGCTCCTCCAGCAAATCAACTTTCTTGATTTCTAGATGGTTTTGTTTTTTCAACATGAGTGGGGGGTCAGAGCAATCGGCCACCACGGCCATCAATTCTCTTATATTTCAGAGATGCAGGTAACTCCGGAAACTCCTCCAGCAATTCGGCTTCCGTAATTTCTAGACTTTCTAGGGCAGTGAGTCTCCCCATTGTAGCAGGCAATGACTTCAGAGACCTTGCACCCCAGATAAATAAGTTCCTTAGAGAAGCAGGTAACTCCGGAAGCTCCTCCAGCAAATCAGCCCCGTCGATTGTCAGATCCCCAAGCACAGTGAGTCTCCCCATTGTAGCAGGCAATGTATTGAGATTTCTCACACGCTGGAGACTCAACCACTTGAGGGTACTGCTGTTTTGCAGAATCCATTGCTCCAGCAAAGCCTCCATCCATGAACAATCGAAAACATGTAGGGAGCTTACAAAGCTTAGGCTTCTTAGTGGTTCGATAAGAAGGAGAGAGAGGTTATCAATGCGAAGTTTCTGGATTTTTAAAGAAACCAAGCTACTTCCTCGGTCAACACCATGTGCTTGTTCCCTAGATGAATGTTCAACGAGCTTCTTGCATCCTGATATATGTAGCACATTGAGTGATCTGAATGCATTTTCTGAGGGAATACGAGAAATATTTTCACAATTACAAATCTGAAGATCAGTGAGAGTAGGAAGGCTTGATACTGATTCCAGCAGTGGCTCATCAAGTTTACCGCAATTATTTATATAAAGATCAGTGAGAGTAGAAAGAAGGGTGCTCTGGTTATCAACTGCCATTACACAACAACAAAGTAGGCACTTATCGCGAGGGAACTCCGTCGCAAAAAGTATCGTTGCGAAAAGTAGGCACTTATCGCGAGGCACTTTTTGCGAGGGAGTACCGTCATAACTGTGCTTTTTCTTTTCGCAACGATACTTTTCACGACGGAGTTCCCTCGCAATAAGTGCCTACTTTTTGTAGTGTTAGCATTGGGCAATCACTTATTTTTAATCTCTGTAGCTCTACAAATTTCCGAAATGCACCCATTGGTAGATGTACGAGATTCTTGCAACTTCCGACTACTATCTCCTTGATAAACTGAAAATCTATGTTGTCTTGCTGCAGGAATCCGTTCAAAGATCTCAAGTTTTGGCATTTTTCTAGCCTCATTACTCTTAGTGATGATTTTAGGGACAATGGCGCAGGAGTGTTATTACAGGAATTTTGGTACAAACCTGGAAGAGAAGTCAAGCCCACATTACTAATTCGGAATTCAATTAGAGATTTAGACAATCACGTATATCAAGAATTTTCAAATATGGCATTTCCCCAGAAAATAATTGGTTTTTCCAAAGAGGACAATTAAGTAATTTGAGGGATGATAGGTTTAAAGGCGGTGAATTCTCCATCCAATTAGGAGATCTTTGGCCATTATAATTGTTAATTGTTAATTCCATGAGACGGGGAGGGGGTTGGAGGTAATCAATAATTTTCTCAGGGAGAATAGGATTGCTCTCTGAGGTCCATCTCAGGGAGAGCGACATGAGATTATTCTTCCCTAATAGGTTGGCACTCTTAGCTTCAGTATGATCCCCAATATTCTCAATGTTTTCAATAGATAGATGTCGGAGGTTCTTTAGTGTGCCCAGTTCATTTATACGTTGACCACTCTCTTGTCCAACAAAAAATGTTAACTCTTGGAGAGATGTCAACTTGTGAACTCCATGAATGGTTTGCATTATCTCCTTTGGAAGCATCATATAACGCAACCTAAGTAGATTGGTCACTCCAGTTGTTTCCATTGCTGAAAAGATCTCAACCTTATTATCTCCTGGAATTTCTAGTACGTGCAAATGATAAAGTTTGTAAACTGAAGCAAGGAGGAAGAACTTGAACATTTCATCAATGACATAATAAGGTCCAGGTCCCTCTGCGGACAGGTAGCGAAGGTGTACCAAACAGCTTATCTCTTTGGGCATTTCACTGTTTCTGGTCCTTATGGATCCACGTATTTTCAATAAATGTAAACTTTTCTTAATTAAATTATTTGGAAGAACAAATGAAGACGAATAAGTGGTTACAACCAAGCTGCGTAAATTTTCAAGATGGGAGACCTTTTCCATTTCCCGTTCATGTACATAAACATGTCGTACAGTGGTAGGTATGGTAATTGATTTATCATTAGATTCTATTCTACAACATTCTCCATAGGAAACGTTTTGGGCCAACTCATGCACCAGATCATGCATAACATATCTCCTTTTACCTTTCCGTATGTTCAAAGAATGACTTCCTTAAAAGAAGATTGAAGTAATCTTCTCCAATATCTTCTGGCCTTTCTTCTTGACTTGATTGTTGCTGGACGAATCCAGAACATATCCACATTTTGATCAACTCATCTTTATCAAACTTGTGATCTTGAGGAAATATGCTACAAAATCTAAAGCAAACCTGCAAATTTGCGGGTAAATGGTAGTAGCTCAATTTCAAAACCTCCACCACATCCTTTGCTTGCTCTAAGTTAAATAGAGACCCGTGATTCAAAACTCTTCTCCAATACTGGTGGTCCATACGTGAATTCAGCAAGCTTCCAATCACCTTTGCTGCTAATGGACTACGTCGGAGCATTTTTAGTATTTGATCTCCAATTGCTTGCAAATCTCTATGATTGTCAAGGTTAAAACCACGAAATGCATAGCTCTGAAAGAGCAATCGCAACTCTTGCTCTCTTAAGCCTTGTAATGATAGAGATTCATGCTCTGTACTTATCACACTTGCAAGCAAGTCTGCCACTGATTTCATTCTAGTAGTAAATAATATTTTACTACCTTCTTGTACAAATCTCAAAGGAGCAATCAATTGGTCCCAGTGGTTCCTTTTCTCATCATCCCATATATCATCTAAAACGAGAAGAATTTTCTTTAAATGTATATTTTCTATCAAGGTCTCTTGAAGCGCATTTAATGGTTTATTATAAGAATTATTTTCTCCTAGTTCACCAAGCATCTTTCTTGTTACATCTTCAACACTGAAGTTAGTAGAAACACAAACCCATATTGTTTTGTCGAAATGATTCGACCCGCGCATCTCTTGATATGCATATTGTACAAGGGTGGTTTTTCCTAGTCCACCCACCCCGACAATACCAAACGAAGAGAGGCGGACATCAGTTGGCCGCTTTAGCCAATCAATAATCTTGTGCTTCTCAACTTCCCGGCCAAACAACTCTCTTTCAACTAAAAAGGAAGTAGTTTCGCGACTTAAAACTTTACGGGTTTCTTGTCGTGATTCAGAAAGATCATGAATACCTTGCACAGTGGCAGCTTGAAAGAGATGCTCCACACCGTTAGCAGCCTGATCCAACATTGTTACAGCCTCCTTCAACCTCTCCAAAGTAGCATCATTGATAGTAGATCCTTTTCTCTTCTTTGAACTAGAAGCGGATCCACCCGCCTCATCTCGGTCGTTCACACTAGTGGAAAAACTGGAATCAGGATCGGCCTAATAGTATCGGCTATATGAAACAACCGATTCTAATATCTATCTGGATCGGTTTTTTTAAGAAAACTGATCCTAAAAACTTTTCAGATCGGGTTTTATGGTTAATGGAACACATATTAGGATCAGTTGTTTGTAAAAACCGATCCTGATAGTATCAGGATCGGTTCTAACAAACAACCGATTCTAATTCCTTTTTTTTAATGTTGGCTCTGGTTTGACGCTAGGGTTTAATTCTGTTTCGCGCCTTTGTACTTACAAAAATTTTAGGACTCAATACAAATAGGATCGGTTCAATAAATAACTGATCCTAAAAACAATCAGGATCGGTTATTTCGAAATAACCGATTCTAAAAACAATCAAGATCGGCTATTTCGAAATAACCGATCCTGATAACTCCTGCTTAGTTTTTATTTTCATTTCGCGCCTCTCATTTTCAACTTAGCGTCTTTCTCTCTCTCTGTGTCTCCGTCTCTCCCTCTCAAATCCTCAGACCTCCGTGTCTCTCCTCTCTCTGTCTCCGTCTCTCCCTCTCCTCCGTGTCTCTCTCTCTCTGTCTCTGTCTCTCCCTCTCAAAGCCGAGCCTCTCGAACCTCCGCTCAATTGTGTCAATTTTTAATTTTTTTTTTGTTTCAAAAATTAATTAATGGTGTTTGTATATTGTTTTTCAGTCTTGAGGACATCTCGCTCAAGTTACTTAATCATCCGGCCGATCAACTATCATGGTATTAGCTTTATCTAATTTTCTCATTATTTTACTTTTAAAACACATTTTTTTTTGTATTTTCAATTTATTTATTTATCTTTTTTCATTTGAGCAAGGCTTTTTGAGATTATTCCATCGGCGGTGAAAAGGTACACTTTGAGGTATGCTAGCTAGGTTTTCCTTGTCTTTCAATTTAAATAATACATGTATCGAAGATGCACAAGCAAGCAATTAATGATATAAATATTTGTTCAGATTTTGAAGTTTGTACTGGTGGAGACGATAAAAGAGGGAGTGCCATACATGTGGCTGAATTTTATTTTGCTATTGCACCAAATTTCTTCAACTATTGTACTTCTTTTTGTGTTTCATGAATTTTATTTTGTGTTCTTAATTGGTTTTGAGCTCCAATAAATCAATGGTAAATAAAAAAAAAAAAATTTATGCTGGCCAGCAAATATATATGGAAGCTGGCCAAATAAAAAAAATATTTTTTTTAGATCCAATATAACATCAGGATCGGTTGTTTCAAAAAAACTGATCCTGATTCTTTTTCTTTTTTTTCAAAACCAACATTAAAAAAAAAAAGAAAAGGTATCAGGATCGGTTTTTTCAAACAAACGATCCTGATAGTAACTATCAGGATCGGTTTTTTCAAACAACTGATCCTGATAGTAACTATCAGGGTCGGTTGTTTCAAACAAACGATCCGGATAGTTACTATCAGGGTCGGTTGTTTCAAACAACCGATCCGGATAGTTACTATCAGGATCGGTTGTTTCAAACAACCGATCCTGATAGTAATTATTGTAGTATCAGTATCGCCTTCATCAGGATCGGTTGTATTCCGATACTAATATGCATATATAACCGATCCTGATTCCATATTTTCCACTAGTGGATCACCATATCCTCCAGTTCTTTGTACTCGAACTCATCAAGCACGTCTTCGGATGCTTCAACAGCCTTCCTAAACTGCTCGACCCATTGGCGAGCACTCGGGTCCTTCATCTTCAGAGCTTCGACAATGCCCATGACAGCTATGATCTGGGGAAGAGCTGCCTGTAGCCTCTTTAGCTCGGCTTTGCTATCGGCTGGCAGCTCATGGCCACGCGAAAAACCGATGCTGATAAGTTCTCCGACAACAGCGGACCCCGCCCACTCAGCAATGGTCCAGGCAGCAGTTGATAGAGCCATCTTGAAGTTTCTTCTTTCTTCTACTGCGGCAGCTTCCTCAAAGCCGTTGTTTTTTTTCCGATTTTTGTTATTTCCTTGCTGGTGTTGCTTGGGAATGACAAATAACAAGTAGCAAAATGTATTTTTTTTTTTTTAAACACGTACTAAATTGGTGATTGAGAGAACAGATCGATTGAGAATGAAGATAGCAAAAGCAGAGATTGGTTGGTTAATAATAAGTAAGAGATATGAGAATTAGAGATTTTAGAAAGAGATACCGTGTGCCCACCCGATGGCAAGAGATCGAGAAGAGGGCTGAGATGAGAAACAGAGATTTGGAAGCGTACCCTACAGCAAGAGATCAGAGAGTCGGAAACAGAGATTGCAAGATAGATTGAATGTAGTTGCAAAAGAGAGGAGATGAATAGAGATTGAATGCAGTAATAGATTGAATCTACAGCTTGACTTCAAAACCTCAAGTCTTTTGCATTATTGGAGAATGATAGATGCTATGTGGCATTCATAGAGTTACAATTCCTGCAGGATTGGAATACGAAACAAGTAGTTGGTAATTCACTAATTGGTATTTGGTGAAGGCAAAGTGGAAGCGTCAGTGACCCGCCACACTGTCAGTAAATGATGTATTGGATTTTGGGAGAAACACTTTTTTGGTGGAACACTTGTTGCTTCAAATTATTCATGATGTATAAGTTCAACCAAAACATCCGTTTGGAAGATAAAACATTCTAATAAAAACAAATGTGTATATTATAAAAAGGACGGATTGCAGAGTAGGTAACCGTATCACATAAAATAAAAGCGCAAGGGTCCTCTCTTCATGAATCATTTGTTTTTATTAGAATCATTTGTTCTCACATGACAAACTCAATTTACTTTAATATAAACAATGAAATTTTATAGAAGAAGAGAGAAACTTTTTTGGATTGGGAAGTGGGTTTCTCACAAAACCCAAAACATACTCTTCTTAATAGAGCAGTTGTAAATAGCCCATGGCCCATCCCTGAACTGAGAATTAATGTAGTTTTCAGCGTCCAATCAGAAGCGACAGAGCCCGTTTCTTTTATTTGTGTTAAAGCTGACAATTAGTGCTTACTTTACACAAAGGTGCTAATTAGTGCTTACTTTAGTGTTACCCAATGATATTTCTAATTTAAAGGTACAGAGATAACAAAGGTGCTAATTCGTGCTTGCTTTCGTGTTACCCAATGATATTTCTAATTTACTCCGTAGGTGAAGAGAAAAAAAAAATTGTTACTCATATATTTGCATGCCGTGACAATAAAAAATTAAAAAAGTTTATTATTATGTGTAATATGTAAAACATAATTATCAATTTTAACAATAGGCAATTGTTGTTTTTTTATCAATTTTTAAATGCAAAATGTGTTTCCTATATAATATCTTAGACGAAGAATTCACATGTTTCCAATATTTATGTTTTGTAAAGAAATTGAAATAAAAATTATGTAATATATTACATACCACCGTTGAATCCGAATTGAGCTGAGTTGCCCCCAGATTCGACTCATGAGTCAACTAAATTAGTCAACTCGAGTCAGATGGTGAGTTGAATCCGATTCATTCGAAATGAGTTATGAATTATGAGCCTTTTGTGCACCCCTAGGAATCGGAATGCTAGAGCAATGTTTTGGAACTCATTATAGAGCAATTATGACCCGCATTACAGTATTATCTTTTAATCGTATTGCTATAATGGTGAGTGAAAACTGTGTAAGGGATTAGATTAAGAACCTCAGGGGCAGAACATAGTGGTGGGGAAAGGGTGCTAAGCACCCCCTATAGTTTGAAAATTTGTAATTTGGTCTATTAAATTTTATAACTTTTATATGCATTAATATCTTTTAGCCCCCTTTATAAAATAAAATTACACTATATTTGATTCTTCAACCCTCAATCTCTATTTTCTAGTTTCTGCCCCTGAAGAACCTGTGGGAATTACGTCACAAATCCTACAGTTATCACTTTTGAGGAGCCGGGAAGAGCTATGCTTCCCCACCCCTTTTAAGAATCCATGCATACTATAAAACGCATCTATGCGGTTATTCCTAAATTGGAGGGTTATAATTAGGATGTGTACTATTATACATTTGAAGTAGGCTGGACTACAGTTTCTGTATGAATTTTTTTTTTTCATTTTTCTTGTAAGCCCTCTGAATATTATTTTTTTTAATAAGAGAGTTAGGGTTAAGCCACCCCAAATTATTTTCAAACCCATGTTATTACAACAAAAGATTTTTCTCATCTGAGTTTTGAACTAATAACCTTCTAAGTCAGAGGACATGTGCCTTTACTAGTAGACTAAAGACTGATTCTTGCCCTCTAAATGTTTTAAACTACAATTAATTTACGATAAATGATTTTAGATTTTTAAAGTAAATATTTCTCATTGTAATATTGAGTTAATTGAGTTTTTAAAAAAGTTGTTTGGTCTTTAAATACAACAGAAATCCTATATTAATTATATTTTATGCACATGTTCATAATTACGTAGAACTTTCAAACTAGATTCATAAAAGACCAACCATTTTTACAATTTTTAACCAGAAAATATGATTGTTGCTTATTGTAACATGCCAACTTTTGATTTGAAAATTTTATTTGACTTAAAAGTGAAACATGTAATTGAAGAAATAATTATAAAGTAGTTATAATATGTCGTTATAATATGTAGAGATTATTTTTGAATTTTTGCAAATTAATATGAAGAACTATTTTAAATTTAATTTGTACAATTATAAGTGATTATATATGTTTCATTTCAGTTTAAAATGTTTTGAAATTTATTCAACGATATATTTATTGGAAACTTAGTATTTTATTATTAAAGTTTAATTCCCTAAATAAGTATGGGTTTAGTGCAAATCAGTAATAATATATAAATAAATAAACAAAAAAAGTGAGTTCTTTTGTACCGAACTTTCACGGTGACACCTGTCCACTATCTTTGACCCACCTAACACGTTCCACTAATATTTTCTGTTAGCTAGAATGGTTGGTAGTATTATATAAAAGGGTTAATTGCCGGTGTACCCATCAAAATTTTCAAAATATTCAATATCCCCATCAAAACATCAAAATATCCAATATCCCCATCAAAATTTAAAATCCTTTCTTATATACCCTTTTCTTTATTTAATCAATTAATAACCTTGTATTGAAAACCAGATTGACTAATTTACCCTCTAACAGGACAGAGGAGGAATGTCTAGACTCTTCTCTCCTTCACTTTCTTTCATCTAACCTCTTCTCTCCTTCAGTTTCTTTCATCGAATGTCTAGACTCTTCCCACCAGCATTAAACGATACCAGCTTATCAGAGGAGCTAATATCAGGCTGGAAATGCTCAAACACATATGCACAACTGAATAAGTTACTAGCAATATATAGTCCGACCTGTTAAGCATGAAGCTCTCAAGTAGTGGGGATCTCCACCTAGCTAATTGATTATTGATAGAATTATTTAATCTTACGTGAAGCTCTCTAACTTCTTCTACTGGTAGACATATTTCATTAGTCATTAATTTCAAAGAAAGATGATACATGTATCTTCCTATTCCTCTGTTTCTAACATTATAGGAAAACAGTGATCTATTGATTAAAAGGAACACCTGTATTTTCTATTTGTTTGGGCTCTCTTCTTCATCAAAAGCATTTCTAGTTCAGCTGACAAGTTCTATTAATTAAGACAAATAATATAATAATTGATAGGAAAAAGGTTTAATAACTAATACCCCTTTTGCTGTAGCAGCTCTTTCACTGTTTCCCTTGCCCTGTTTAACCACAGTTAATACTGAAAAAGATTAAAATTAATTCAAAGCAATATACCATTGATTTAGAGTTACAATTAAGATGATTAAACAATTTTGCACCTGGTTTCTCAGAGTTGGAACTGCATGGTGAAAAACCCACTGGGCATCAACTACTCCAATTTTTTCATGTGCCGGCTTTCATTCAGAATTGGAAATTTGCAAATGTGAAATACAAAAGATAAATAATTAAAAGAATGATCAACTAAAGGCATGATGTGAAGTTTTTCCTTATGCATGAGTAACAAATAAAGCTTGCGAGAATTGTAAGAAGTGCATATCGGTTTTAATAGTTAATACCTTATTGGTGATGCTTTGACACCTGCATTAAAACCAGATCATAATAGAACTATACACTAATCCAATAGTAACCTGATCAAATTGTTCATTTTTTGTTTTGTAACCTTTTAGTGCACTTACTAAGTGCATTTTTTTAGATAGCAAAATAGTGGTGGAATATGACACTGCTTTTCCCAAACAACATTAGCCAAATAATTGTTCAATCTCTCTATTGTTGCTATAGAGATAGTTTACATACAAAAGAAAAGGAAGCACAAGAATTTCTGCATATTCAAAACCGAATATAATACTTCTAAATAGTGTAATTATCAATTCTTAAAATGCATGTGCATTGTTAATCTTACATATGAACTTCGGTGTCATTTCTTCTTTGCGTAATTTGGTAAGCAAAATCCTTATTGGACTCAAGTCCGGGTTGAGAGATCTCCAACCCATATTTCTTCACCAACTTTATGTATCTGAAATTAAAAATGTCTAATTATTTGAGATAACTTCCCCTCAAGATAATAAAAGATCCTATCAAACTTCATATAGTTAAAAACATTGAGTGCCTCAATAATCAGGGTTTGGAAACCATTAAACAATCACTAAATAACAAACATTCTTGCATAGAAGAAATAAGAAATCATCTTCAGCAATTGCCCAACCTTGTAAGAGTTGTGAAAAGTAAGCAAAGAACTAATTTGACATTTAGAGTACCTCATGAGGAACAAGATTTGCAATATTGCGTACGGTGAAAGCTTCACCTGGTTGGATTCCTAAAATCTTGGTGGGGCAAACCCTAGAGTCACAGCATGCAACAATAAAGTACTGCATTTGCAAGAAAAATTGTATTGTAAGACAAATTATCGATTTAAAATAATGTACTTCATAACAAAATTGGAAAATCAGGTTCTCTCTTCTGTAAATAAAATCACCATAGTGGACATGAATACCATACAAGTGTTCCTGTATGGTACCAACATGTCTGTATAGGTACAAGATATTTAAGGTCAGACAGTAGCTCATATTGATTTTTTTTTGTTTATTTTAAATTCATCATTCAGGTAAGCCCAGATAAACCAATACCATACAAGTTTCCTAATTAACCCGCTTTACTTAATCTTATACAGGATATGTCCATGTTTTGTAGAGATCTGAAGTGAAATTTGTGATGTTTTGTGGTTGATCATTACTCCCCTTGAAAACTGTACAAAGTATACTTTGCACTATTTTGCAACAGCATATGTGAAATTAATCATTTTTTCTTATGTTAATTTGAGGTTTATTTACAAGTCTTTTATTCTAATTTAGTGTTATTTTAAAATCAAACATAAACCCAATAGTCACTGTGATATACCTTCGGATCTTGGCCCTGAGCAAGCTTTTTATAATAATCAGAAATTGCCCTATAGGAGAAAGAACAGCCACAAATTAGTAAAATCAAGTTGTAAAATTCCTGATTTTCCAAATATAAAACAATTTACATACAAGTTCACTTACAGGTAGTCACTCTCCTTGAATTTGTGAAACCTGTTTTTCAGCACCTCAAGACCATCAATGCCTTGATCCCGAGCTGCCAATTTGTTATCAGCCAAAGTTGTTGGTTGAATATCTGATTCTTGGGAAGCCTTTGCTACATGTCCGCGTTTTGACCTAAAAAGAGGAGATAAAAGACATCTTTCACTTTCAACTAATGAAATTCTCTCTTGTCAAACTAACAGAAAGAACTTGATCCAACATATAAATAAACAAAGACCAAAACAAAAGAGGAAAGCACTCCGGATGGTGATGCTGCGAGTACGGAAAAAAGCGAGAGGAGGAGAGAAAGGAGAGAGAGGGGAAAGGCCATTTCTGAGAATGAGATGGGTCAATCACAGCATTAGGAAAGGGCCTAGGGTTTGGGTACGGAGACAGAAGGCGAGCTGGAGTAGTGCTAGTGTTGGCGACGGCGGCGGCGACAGGTCGCCGTTTCTGGTTGACGACTGTAGTTATAAGTTTGTTGCTCTGGAAAGTGGGGACTGGGGACTGATCAAACAATACTTTCCATTTCCAGCTAAGGCGGAGAGAGAGGAGGCAGTAAGGCGGAGAGAGAGGAGGCAGTAAGGCGGAGGCGGAGAGAGACAGCAAAGCGGAGGCGGAGAGAGACCAAGCAATTTGAAATTTTGGTTTCGGGAGGGTTTATCGCAAAGAAGAGGTAAATTTAGGGAAATGAAATTTAGAAGGGGGAAATGAAATTCTTCGCCGCTGATCGAAAGAGATAAACCCGGGAACAAAAATTTTCGGAAGGAATAGAAAGATATAAACCCGGGAACGAAAATTTTTGGAAGGAAAATCACCGACGGTTCCGAAAATTTTCATTCAACACCGACTGTTTTTTTAAAAAAACGGTCGGTGTAGGGTATGAGCAACACCGACTGTTTTTTTAAAAAACAGTCAATGTTGGTGACTGCTCAGCACAGACTGTTTTTTTAAAAAAACAGTCGGTGTAGGGTATGAGCAACACCGACTGTTTTTTTAAAAAACAGTCGGTGTTGATTCACTGACGGTTTTTTGTAATAAAACAGTCAGTGTTGAGGTTCTTCTTATTTACGATTTTACCAGCAGTCTCTACACCGACTGTTACATATTAAAACAGTCGGTGGTTGAGGGTCGGTGAAGGGGTTTTTTGTACTAGTGATTGATACTGACGGGAAAATAGACCGAAGTAGCAAGTAGTGAACCTGAACTGAACTAGAGTAAGATTTGGTTTGTAGAAATGGAAAATTGTAATTGCAAAGCATATTTATTTTCTGTTCAAGAATTAAACAATTTTATAAACAAAATACCACATATAAAGCATATTTATTTATTTTAAATACAATGAACAAAAAAAATAAATGTAGTTAACATCAACATAAAATTTAAATAAATAAATGTGTATATAATCTTATAAAATTCACAAACCTAAAAAATCCAATTGAAAAAGTATAGTCTGTATCTTACTGCATAATTAGAGATATAAAAAAATAACTGAAAAAGTAAAGCAATTATAACATTTTGTAAGTTACAACATCTTACAACAATTTGGTTTTGTGATTTTCAAAGTCAAAACAGTCGATCCAAACCGTTCAACATGATCTCTATATTAAAATGTGCTTGGTGATAAAACTTTCCATTTTTTTGAATTATTTTACTATTTATTAAGTATTTTACAAAAGTGTTGTTTTTAGACAATTCTGGACCACTGAAAAATAACAGTTTTGTAAAATACTTAATAAATATTAAAAAAATTTCAAAAAATATAAAATTTTATCTCCAAGAACATTTTCATATAGAGATCATGTTGAACGGTTTGAATCGACTATTTGGACTTTTAAAATTGCAAAATCAAATTGTTGTAAGATGTTGTATATATATATATAGTTATGGCATGAGATTTTGGACATAATACTGGTTATGTGAAAATGGTATTAGTGTGCAAATTCAATTGTGTACACAAAACCGAACACGTTGAGAATAAATGTGAAAATTGAATCTATATACACATTGAAAATCATTTGACAGTTTTGTGCTGTCTTAGAAGAGGCAGAAAATTGAGAACGCTTGTGAAAGATATTTATGGAATTTTAAGGGTAGGCATGGAAAATTTTCGTTGTTGATTGAATAGTTAATGACCCAATCCTCATTGATAATTTTAACCCTAAAATGAAAACAAAAGACATGATTTTTGCTACATGACAATCTATTGAATGAAAAAAGCCATGATTTTAAATAGAATCTAGCATTCATTAACTATCTACAGAGGTACTGGATTTTCATTAACCTGTTTCATTTCTGATTAATATTCTGATTGGAGATTAGGGAAGCAATGGTGGGAATGCTAGGTGATTTTTTACTGGAATCATGATTCACTGGTACAGCCTTCTCTAGCAGAAGTTTATTTTGGTGGCAATGATCGTGTAAACCGCAAACCCAACGGCCTGACTTTGTATGTGCCTCTGTCGGAGTACAAGGACAACATGCGACAAATCGGGCTTTTCATCAGGGTACTTCTCACTTGATTTATCTATTCTCAATCTTCATTTTCTTATGAAGCAATTTTTGTTCCTTATGTATAAGAGCTCCATACTGTTTTTGAACTAGGTATGTGTTACCTGTCATCACTACCCCACTCCTGCTTTGAAAGTATTCGCTGAGGAATCCACTACCTGTCATCACTACCCCACTCCTGCTATCGAATGCATTGAAATGATTATCAAAAAAGTTTGATTACTTGGCCATCATCAATTTGCTTTTTGGTTTTTATTGTTCAATGAATAATACCACTTAAATATCTTGCCATTGGCCAACCAAGCAAGTTCCTTTTTGTCTCATCTGATGGTGTTTGAGTTTCTCTTTTTTATTAAAAGATTTTCAATTTAATTTCTTAATGAACGACTGAAGGAGCTACTGAAGTTTCCTGTTATTTTTATTAAGCGGAGGTCAAAGCTTTGTTCCTTTGGAGGGTGATGTTGTCCAAATGACTTGTGACCTATATATATTCTGTTCCCCAACCAAAATTGGAGTATCATATACAAACCTTGTTTAGCGTACTCGCCAGGTAATTACAAGTAATTCTTTTTTCCTTATCATCTTAAATTTTTATTTTCTTGCTTTTCCCTTATTTAAATGGAGCATCATGCCACATGAATGTAAATGAATATGATAATAGAGGTTGTATAATTTGAAATATACAAGATTACATGAACCAATTGTGAATATTTTCTTCATAAATAAATTATAATTTGGAGCCAACTTTATGGATTAGGTTGCCAACCATTAATTCACGTCTTTAATTTTACAGCAAGAAGATTATTTTTTGTTTATATTCAAAATTTATTTCCTCTCTGAGATTTGTGGCATGGCCGAAATTCTACAATTTTGAGAAAAACGAAACTTTTAAAGTTGCAAATTCACAATATAGATTTTCATACGCTGTGACCATACTGAACATGAAATTTTAAGGTTGGTCTGATTCCATTGGAAATTATGTAAAAAGGCCATAATACAAAAAAATAGAAATTTGTATTAAGCAAATGCGGGATGGTTATACATTAATGTCACCGTTCACCAAGACGCCTATATTACAATTAATTATGATTACCTAGGACCATGACAGAAAAAGGAGATGGTTGCAAAATTGTAGCGTTTTTTAATAGTATTATTAATTTATTTAAGGAGTTCAAATTATTTTTACAACAAAAAAAGAATGTTCCGATCAATTTAACTTGTTATGATGTTCTGAAACTTTAATTGTTCTACAGAAAATATTAATAAAGAAGCGAGAAAAATAAAAAAATACCAACAAATTTTCTTGAGAGAGAAGATTACCGTAGAAGCACCAGGTTAAGCTCCATTAAAATAATAAAACAAATATATAGGGAGATGGATATCTATCACTACTACACACGGATCTGCAATCATATACGACTGCATTGTTTGTGGGACAGTGCTGATAAATTATACTAGGTTCTAACAGTGTTTTTAGAAATAATTGACCTAATTAATTAATTAATCCTCCCAATTAATTAATTAGTATATTATTTGTACATCATATAGTGATGTACACAAATAATTATACAAATTAATTATTCCTTTCACTCACATATGTCATATCATATATGTCATATTTATTTGGAGTTATAATCACAACAAGAATCAAAGACTTTTTGCGAGGATAAAAAGTGACTTTTCGCGAGGGAGTACCGTCATAAACGTGCTTTTTCTATTTGCGACGGTACTTTTCGCGAGGGAGTACCGTCATCATTGCGCTTTTTTTCTCGCGAAAAGTGCCTACTTTGTTGTTGTGAATATCATCTCCACAATTAATTGCTCCATGCAACAACCTATTTTGATTCAACCTTCAGGATCCGTATTGTATTGACAACAAAATTAAAACTCCTTTAATTCTATAAGTCATAAGAGGCATCTAACATAATGCATTATAATTATCCAAATAATACATATGATACGTGTTGTACAATATCACGATCTTCGTAAACAATATATAATTGTTCATGTAAAATTTTTATGTCCCATAATATACATAACAAGTCCAAAATAAGACAAAAAATATTTATGTCCCATAATATACATAACAAGTCCAAAATAAGATTATTTTGTCTTTATACGGACCAATCATTTCTTAATATGTAAGACGAGAAATTTCATGTTAATGTTGCTTCGGAGTAAAATAAAATGAAATGATAAGTTAGAGCAGCTAAAACATTGACTTGAACCAAGCAATAATGATTAGGAATTTAGGACCTTTTATAGATTGACCCACTTTTAATTTTATTTTTTTGGATATTTTGTCTTTATTGTACCGGAACTAATTTAATACTTTAATAAATCAAGTTGTTTATCTTTAAATACATAGTTGATACACTACAAATTAAGTATTGATAATTGTCAATATTTTATGTATATGTTTATGTATAGATAACTAAAAGTTGATACATAAAAAAATTTAGAATTGACGCCTAAATTGATTATAAGTTGATAATTAATAAAATTTATAACAAAATTCTAGAAATCAAACGATAAAAGTTGGTGATAGAAGCAAGTCGAAATTCAAAAGAGAGATCAGGGAACAAAATTTAAAGGAGGATGGAGACACCATTGGGTACACAGAGTGGGGAATCTACAACAAAGAGAGTCGGTTTAATTAAAAATAATATAAAGAAAGAGGATTCGGAAAAGGATGAAAGCAAAAGGAAAAAAAAAAAAAGGCTTGGGCCAATTAAAACATTTTTGTTAAAAGATGTTTTCATTTCTAATATTTTTCTTGAAGTGCAGTTGCCTTTCTTGAAGGCAACTGGACAATACATCTTTTAAAAAAGGCTTTAATATGTATCGTCCAGTTGCCTTCCTTTATTAAAGGCGTGCACATCACATGTCCCATTATCACGCTCTTTTCCTCTTCGCTAATCAAATTCAAAAAGTTCATAAATTCATGTACTCTAACCAGTCGGTCATTTTTTTAGCGGCTCTTGAATTGAGAAATTATTAGTAAACAAAAAGAAAACACAAAGGACAAAGTTTGATTTGCCAAAGTTATTTAACACACCTCTTTTTTACTCTATAATCAATATATATAATATATATTCCTTGCCTTCTTCCTAACTGATTCCATTGCATACATAGATGAAATTTGCGGTCTAGCCGGTACCGGCAACACCGAGATCGGGTTTACCGTCATCTGCTCCAGCGCCGAAGACGGGCCCACCCAAGCCAGCTGCCTTCACCTTATCCTCCAACTTGTTGACCTTATCCTCCAACTTGTTGACCGGCACCCCGGCTTATCCTTGTCAGACCTTATTGCCATCCTCAATGGATCTTCTGTGGTAGAACCTGGCACAGTGTGGTAGGTGGCATAGTAAACAGATTCACAATTAATTCGCGAATTATTCGGATTTGAACCATTAATGAATTAATCCGCATTTAATTCGCGAGTTCTACGAATTATTCACAAATTAATATTTCATATCAGTATAATTTTTTTAACTAAAATTCGGATCGGGTATCCAGTAAAAACCAAAACTCAAATCCAATTTCTCATCCGGACCCGGCCAGTTGAGTTGATTTCCAAGTACCCACTCCCCAGCTTCTTATATAGGCATTCTAGCGCTTTATTTTTGTTTTTGTTTTTGAGTAGTGGGACTAAAAAAGATGTTCAATATACCGGAAGCCACCTTCACGTGGACATGGTTTCTTTTCCTTCTTCTACAACAACCTTTATGCTAAATGGGCCAAGGATTCGTGGTTTTGTTTTCCTTTTACAGTTTTGTTCTTATCAAATAAGTAAATTGCATCCAAAGTGTTTTTTGTTTTGTTTTGTTCTTTTAGCTGTGGCACTTCTATGTGAAAATATGTGTAGCACTATAATTACACATATTTGTTTCAATCAGCTGGTGCTTTTCCGCATATATCTTAAATTGCAATAGTGTAATTTATAAATTTTAAATTACAAATATTCTGCTCATTTTGTCCGGACCCCTTTGGTTGTGCTCCTTGCGCGCCTGACATTAATATTTCTTTTTTATCCGGAACTAAAGTAGAGTGAGATTTGGTTCGTAGAAATATTTGCTATTCACCCGTTGTGTTTGATACTTTATTATAGATAAATGGGCTAAGCTTTGATTTGGACATAAATGGGCTCAAAATACAAAGTGAGCTTTTTCGGTGGTCAGGAATGACACTCTATTCCATCAGAATATCAGATGGGCTTGAACATGTAGCTAGTCCTATGTATCGACTTTTTCCCAATTTCCCCCTCCTTTTTATTTTATTTAATATAAAGAGAGAATTTCATGTATAACCCTCAAAAACTTCCTCTTCTAAAAATTTCATGTATCGTCATTTTTTCTTAAACAAACTATAATTTTTTATGCTTTTAATAAAAGGTAAAACGGGTATTTATAAATTTAAAATGAGTTTTAATATAAAAGACAATAAAATGGTAAGTTTTTTAGTTTTGGAAGCTTAGAAGAGGATATGTAATTTCGAAGTTTACAGGTAGGAATACGTAATTTTGAGATTTTTGAGGGGTATACGTGAAAGACAATATAAATATAGTTTACATGTAAAATGTTAAAAACTAATAAAATTATATTTTATTAGTTGTGCGTTTACATGCAAAATTTATAATTTTTCGAATTTATTTAGTATTAAGTCAAGCGGTCAAATGTATAAGTTTTTAAGTTAATTTTAATGCATTCATTTTTCAACATTTTTGACCGCTTGCATGATTTGATACTGAAATAACTGAAAAATATAATTTTTTTGCATGTAACGCGTCACTTGTAAAGTAAATCGGTTTAAACGATTTGAATTAATCATTTGAAGTCTATTTAATTAATTTTTGTAGTTGGTATCATATAACATCGATGTCATACTAACCGGACTCGATAATAATATTATCTACTTAACGGTTTCTTTTTCTGTATTTTGTCCTGTAACCTGTTGGTTTTATTGGATGATAGAGTTTTATATTAGGTACATGATGAATCCGAATTATGACATGTAGATATAACATCGAGTGTTTTTTGTTTGAGAAAAAACAAGAATCGGGCTCTCATTTGATTAATATATAGTAAGGTTACATAAGTATAACATGATAAAACATTTTTTCTGGTTAAAAATTGTAAACATGATTGATTTTTATGAATCTAGTTTGACAGTACCATGCGGTTGTGAACACAGATCAACACATGGATCGATGTATTATTTAGACAAACAAAAATATTATTTGATAAACTGCTAGTTGGAATAATATAAAATTACTAGTATCGTGCCCATGCGTTACAATGGAGACATATTATAAAATTGAATAGAATATGAAGAAACCTTTTTGTTTGACATTCACACAAAATTAAGAAAAAATATATTTTCAAATACGTGAAGCTTTGGAAAGAAAAATTTCAGCGGCATAAGTAAATTAATAGAGTTAGGTGAAATGGCAGTCAAGATGGCTAACAGGTGTCTCTCACATACAAATTTAATCTTAAAATAAAATTCTTTTAGTTATTCTTATTACTTAATAATTAGTTGATTAGTGAACAGCTCCCCTTTTTATTTAAGTATTAAAATTAATTTATAACATACTAACTTTCTAATTAACATGTTGTTAAATAAATCTAAATTATAATAAACAGGTTGTTAAGTAAATTTTAAAAATATTTCAAAGCTAATAGGAAATCTATCTAATCACAAAATGACTATACAATCAAGTAACTTTGAAATAGTTGTTCATCTCAATTCATAAAAATTTAAAATAAATTTTAACAAGTCACGTCGAATACTATAAAAAAATTTCAATTACGTGTTTCACTTTATATCAAATAAAATTTCCAAATATATGAGAATTGGGATGTTACACAGGATTTATTGATTTTTGATGTATTTCTTATTTGATTGTTTTATACGGCTAATGAGCCTCCCAAGAAATTTTGAAACAGTAAATCAGATTACCTTAGTTGTCGTAAATTTTTTGTTTCTTTGTCATACTTTTTTATATTTTACAACAAAATCTGTTTCCTATAATTTAGAAGTTTATCTATAAGAAATTTGCAAAAGGAAACTTTGCTAAAAATGCAACATAACTCAATTCAAACAAATTAAAATGTAAATACATGTGGCGTAGTTGCTGTCCCATTACTTTTTTTTTTCTTTCATAAAAAACCTCCCATTTCATTCAATTGTTATCAAATAAATCAATATCTTGCTTTTACATATCAAGCATTAATCAATTTCTTCCTTTTACCTTTTTTTGGTACATTTTTCTATTGATTATGTTTTATAGATGGACACCACGTACTATACCTTGCTGGATATCTAATTCTCTTATTACAATTTAATCGATTTATTACTAAACATAACACAGGTGATTATATTTTATTTTTCCATAATGCCCATATTTCATCTGATGTTTCAAAAACAATGTACTGGAGCAATTATCAAAAAATAAAATTATTGTGGATAAATAATAAGGAAATTGCAATTTCTTTTTTTTGTATCTTGATTTTTTTTTAAAGAATCTCTAATCTTAAACTCGTTGGTTTTGTACTGATCAATTATCGAATTCAAACTCATTAATTCAAATCTATTAACTAAATGTGTACTAGATAAATAACACTAAAAATAGTCACTTACATAATAAAAAACAACAAAATAATATTATTTTACATATTGAAAACAACAAAAACGATAAGAGGGAACAAAATTAATTTAAAAAAAAACAAATTAGTCCAAACCTATTAAATCAAAATTATTTTTCGAAGAAGTAATTTAACCGTAATTCTTTTCATTGTAAGTTTGTTTTTGCATATGTGAATATTTGTTAGTTTAAAAAAAATAAGAATTTTAAACTGACATTTGAAGATGCCATTGCCAACTACTAATCTACTATGTTGTTTTTAAAAATAATATCTATATAACAATGATATAATGGAAGCAACAAAAAGATCACACGGCCCATTGATGCAGTGGATCCCGACATTTTTATTAATATCCAAAGTTTAATACAAATTATTAATTATACCCAGAGTCGGACCAATTATTGAAATATACCCAAGCCGGCCATTTTCTGGCCGGCTATGTACCCTCCTCAAGCCGGCCAGAAAATGGCCGGCCATGTTCCTTTTTTTTTTTTTTTTTTTAACCCGCATTAACCCCTATATATACCCTTTTTTTTCTCTCTCCTCTCACAATCCTCTCATCCCATCCAAATTCGGAATTCTCTCTTCTTCCTTAAGGTAAATTTTTTTTTTATCTAATTTAATTTTTAATTTATTTATTTTAGGGTTTAGGTTTTAGGTGTTATAATTTAGATTATATTGTTGTAATTTAGTGTAATTAGCTAAGTTAACCAATATTTAGTGTATTTAGCACAATTGACCAATATTTAGGGTATTTTGGTCTTTTTGACCATAATTATGCCGATTAAGCGTAATTTTACCGAAATTAGCACGTTTGACTAATTTTTAGGGTATTTTGGTCTTTTTTATCATAATTAGGCTAATGAAGCGCAATTAGTGTAATTAGCACCGATAACCAATATTTATGGTATTTTGGCATTTTTTACCATAAATATGCTGATTAAGCGTAATTTTACCGAAATTATCACGTTTGACCATTATTTAGGGTATTTTGGTCTTTTTTACCATAGTTATGCTGATTAAGCGTAATTTTACCGAAATTAGCACGTTTGACCATTATTTAGGGTATTTTGATCTTTTTTACCATAGTTATGCTGATTAAGCGTAATTTTACCGAAATTAGCACGTTTGACCAATTTTTAGGGTATTTTGGTCTTTTTTACCATAGTTAGGCTAATTAAGCGTAATTTGCCGAAATTAGCACAGATAACCAATTTTTAGGATATTTTGGTCTTTTTTACCATAATTAGGCTGATTAAGCATAATTTAGTGTAATTAGCACAGATGACCAATATTTTGGCCTTTTTTACCAGAATTATGCTGATCAAGCGTAATTTCACCGAATTTAGGTTATTTTAGATATCAGGATGCCTAGAGCACGGCCTACCCAGCGTCCAGTAGTGGACGAGCCGATCAGTACTAGCAGCACAGAGCACATCAGTCCTCTCCTGTGGATTCCCCACAGCGAGCACCGAGTCTCACTGGCTTCTCGTGAGGTACGTTCCTTTTCTTATATTTTCATTAAATTTTGTTGGATTGAAATTTTATTATGTTGTCACCATGCGGATTACATTTTTCAACGCAGGACACGGATCTTCTAGATGTGAAGTTGAGGTGCGTTCACATGAGGTACTACGAGGTGATGGAGCCGTACCTCATCAACCTGGGTCTCTACCAGGTTGTGGACATTGTGCGGACAGAGAAGAGCATCATCAATGCATCTCTCATCGCTGGACTGGTGGAGCGATGGCGTCCCGAGACGCACACGTTTCACATGCCATTTGGAGAGATGACAGTGACTCTCCAGGATGTGAGTGCTCTCTGGGGTTTGCCTATCCGTGGCACACCCGTCGGCGGCGTCTCTGACAGCACCAGCTTCGCAGGTTATGTCGAGGAGTTGTTGGGAGCTGAGCCTTCCTATGTCATTGGGGAACATGGGAGGTCGAAGTTCCATTTACGGATGACGAGGTTACGGCAGCACTTCATCGCGGGTCTCTCGGCACATTCCACCGAGCAGGAGATTCAGAGGTAAATTTTTATTAATATCTACTAATTAATTTATAATACGATGATTCTATTAGAATTTTTATATGTTTTGTATTGCAGATATACACGGGGCTACGTGATGGACCTTTTTGGTTCTGTCATGTTTCCTGATTCCAGCGGTGATCAGGTGCCGATGATGTATCTCCCGTTGCTGATGAACATTGAGGAGCCGTCGTCGTACAACTGGGGTGGAGCTGTCCTGGCGTATCTGTACTACCACCTGTGCCGTAGTAGTGAGGTAAGTCACCAACTCTTATTTTAGTGTAAATTATTTAATCAATCAATCCATCAAAATATACTGACGTGTAATGTTCTTGAAAATGAAGCCGACGGCGAAGCAGATGTACGGGCCGGTACTCCTGCTTCAGCACTGGTCGTGGTCACGGCTACCGGTGGGTCGTCCCATCCCCAATGAGGCGCCGGATTGGGGAGCGCCAGATGTGTTTCACTGCCCGGCATACGCCAAGAAGTGGTACGGTTTCCACCACTACCAGGATCGGACCCACGGTGCTACCATTGGGATCAGGCCAGTCCGGTCAGAGCTTCAGAGTTTGCCTGAGCCTCTTGTTGAGTGGACGCCGTACGATCAGTTGTACGAGGAGTTCCTCTTGCCGGGCAGTGCGACTGACGAGCAGGAGCGGGAGATGTGGTTCTATCGAGGTCCACTCATACATTTCTGGACAGTGGAGCACCACTACCCAGATCGGGTGCTCCGCCAGTTTGGTCGACCGGCGTTCATTCCCGCAGACCCATCTCTGCCGAGCCCGGTTCTGATGGATGATATGCCATCTTCCCCCGATTCACATCCAGAGTGGGACTACCATCGTTGGGTATTGTCCGACATTGGGTGGACGTCATGGTACGACGAGCATGGACGTCCGGTGCAGCCTCATGTATGTCATACTTCAGTATCTGTCAGGTTTTAATAAATTTCTTCATTCATATCAAATTTAATAATTTATGTGTATGATTGCAGGGTCCAGCAGAGATGCCACCACAGCCACCACCTGCGGAGACCGATACTTCTGAGTACGAGTCCCTCTCGTGCAGTCTCCAGGACATCGGGGTATTCGATGACAGTTTCATGTCGGCACCGGCATGGCCCCGATATGGCACAGAGATGCCGCATGATGGAGAGGCTAGTGGTAGCGGGTCTCATACTCAGCCTGACTTTGGGACTGGGTTTGCCGCATCTACCTTCGCTACACCTCCGCCAGTACCGACAGTCTACACGGGCGATGCCATATGGGATAGTGCCGACCAGATACTCAGGTCTGCCGATGCCAGTGAGGAGGCCGAGAGAGAGAGAGCCTGGCCGCGGCGCTGGCGCCGGGCGAACGCCGGAGTACCGGCTCAGCGATATTCCCCCTCTCCGTTTTAGTTGTATTTTTACTAGTTTTGTACTATTTTATTTCATATACTATTTATGTTTGGTATATTTGGATTATCCTATATTTCGGTTCTTGTGTATGTGTGCTTTTATGGTACTATTTTTTTATTTTACAGATCAAAATAAATTATCATGATAATGCTAAATAGAAAATATTACAACATTAAAATAGTAGCACAACATAAAAAATAATATAGCGTATTTCAATTAATATAGCGTATTGTAATGTAATGTAATGTAATTTAGCGTAATTTAACATAATATAGTGTTATTCAATATAATTTCAATTAATATAGCGTATTTTAATATAAATATGCTAATTATATCAAAAGAAGTAATATAACAAATAATTAAACGAAAAATTTCAAATTTTCAGTGTTAAATTTCAATATTTTGATTTTCCATAGTGTCTCTCTTAAAAAAAAAAAAAAAAAAGGAACATGGCCGGCCATTTTCTGGCCGGCTTGAGGAGGGTACATAGCCGGCCAGAAAATGGCCGGCTTGGGTATATTTCAATAATTGGTCCGACTCTGGGTATAATTAATAATTTGTATTAAACTTTGGATATTAATAAAAATGTCGGCAGTGGATCCATCCGACAGTTTTTGAAATTAAGTATTTTTTTAGAGTGAAAAAGTGGAGCAATATCACATAAAAATAAAAGAACAAGGCTTCTCTCTCTTCGTGATGGAATAAAGTGCTTCTCACAGGACAAAAGTAATTGAAGCAATAAAGTGTTTCTCCGAAAATCCAATACAGCACTTACTGACAGTGTGGCGGGTCACTGACGCTTCCACTTTGCCTTCACCAATTACCAACTACTTGTTTCGTATTTCTATCCTGCAGGGATTGTAACTCTGTGAATGCCACATAGCATCTGTCATTCTCCAATAATGCAAAACACTAGTTGTGTACGAACTACGAAGACTAACAAATTTATTTATTCATTTTCCTTAATATAATAAATATCAAATTTATTTATTCTTTTTTCTTAATATAATTTATTGAGTGAGGTTATGCCGCTATGGTGTTATGCATATAGCACCAATGGCTAGTGTACTACGGCTCAATATGGTACTTTTTAAAATTCTAACGGTCGATCCGAACCGTTTAATATGATATCCATATGAATATGTACTTGCAAACTAAATTTTATATTTTTTTGAATTTTTTTACTATTTTTTTAGATAGGTAGAAAAATCAGTGTTTTCTGAAAATTCTGGACCATCAAAATTCTACCTATCTAAAAAAATAGTAAAAAAATTCGAAAAAATATAAAATTTAGTTTGCAAGTACATATTCATATAGTTATCACATTGAACGGTTCGGATCGACTGTTAGGATTTTAAAAAGTACCATATTGAGCCATAGTACACAAGCCATCCGTGCTATGCATAGCACCATAGCCTCACTCTAAAATCAATACTTTATATTTCTTCTATTATATAATTAAATATTTGGACTATAAGCAACAATCATTTTTTCTGGTTAAAAATTGTAAAAATGATTGATTTTTTATGAATCTAGTTTAAAAGTTCTACATAATTATGAGCATGTACGTAAAATATAATTAATATAGGATTTATGCTGTATTTAAGGACGAGACAGTTTTTTTTTTAAATCAAATGAACTCAATCTTACAATGAGAGATATTTATATTTAAAAATTTAAAATCATTCATTGTAAAATATTTGTAGTTTCAAATATTTGTTTGAAGAGGGCGACCCGGTACCACTGGTATGAAAGACAACAGGAGGTAGACCCGGTACCGCTTGTCTCGAAAGACAGCAGGGGGAAGACTAGGTACTACTGGTACGAAGGACAACAATGGTAACAGTACCAGTGGCGCTGGTAAGAAAGACAGGGGAAGGCCAGGTACTGCTGGTACCAACTGAAAAGGACCCCATGGTACCACTGGGACATATGATGGCACACAAGTTAGATCACTTGTACAAAAGAAAACCCTGTACAGCCATACAGGCAAGCACCAAATGGACAGTGAAACCGGCTGCTCAAGAAAGGTATTCAGTAAACCAATTTAATTTTCCAATGTTTTCATGCTCTTGCACTTCATAATTTCATTTTATTTTTCACTTTAAATTTACTAACCCAATGTTTTGAGTATTGAATTTAATTATAATCTTGTTAGAAAACTCATGTAACTCAGTTTAATGAAATCAAATTTGAGCTTCACCTACATTTTATCTCAAAAAAAAAAAATGGTTACAATATATATTAATATATATTTAATAACACTGGCACTCATAGAAAGCTCATGTGGTTGATAATTAATTAATTTAGCCTTTTAGCATGACCTTATAGAGAATTAATTATCAACCATTTGAGCTTTCATGAAACACCATAAATTTGTAAGTTGTAAGTCTTGTTGAGAAATAAGTAAACAAAGATAATAGAAGGCACATGTTTAATTTGTCAAAATTCATTATTTGGTACACCTATTTTTTACTCAATAATCAACATATATATATCCATTTTCTATTATTAAGCACGTTGATGTCCTGATCTGCCAACGGCTACGATTGAAAGATGAAATTTCGGATCTAATATCAGCCCTCCAATCACATAAGCTGTCATCTTTTGATTAAATGCATCTCCTTTTTGTGTAGAAGTTTATATTTAGTTAAAAGAAGACTCGCCACGCGTACAACCACACTATATGTTTCAATTAAATTTAAGACAATTCAATTTTTTATGATATTTATCTACAAGAAATATATTTCCTTATTTCTCCTACACTCAATTATTCAAACAATAGAAATATGATTACTTATTCTCCTTGTTCAATTAAGCATAATGGAAATCAATATTTTTCCCCTTAAATGAACCAATGAAATAATGAATAAAAAATTAATAAATCACTAGAATTGTCAAAACAGTACGATATTGATTTCCATATTGTTCTTTTTCCCTTAAATGGATCAATATTGTTTCTATATACACATTTCCAATTTTGTTTCTAAACAAATCACTAGAATCGTTCAAACAATAAGCAAACAATTCCCTAATTCTTTTCCGACTTCGGTCTAGATCTGGCGCTTCTTCCTCAGAACAAATAATTTTAGTAGCTTCTAATTTCAGATTCTTCTCCTCCTCCGCCATGCTACCCGACAGCGTCGACCGGAGCTCCGCCGCCTTCTCTCATAACTCAACTTCATTCTCAGTTTTTCAAGGTGGTTTTTTAAACAAAGTTTGCATCTTTTTACGTGATTAATGGTGGTTTATAATGAAAAACCGCAAAGGGTTCATTATGGGATTGTGACGTGCGGGCTCCATCCATCAGTCTTTCTGACTTGGTTGATTTCTTTAGCTGCTTGGTGTCATTTTGTCATCTTTGATCATGTTCCCTATGTCAATCCTTTATTTGGATATAAGTTCAAAGGACTATGGCAATCTCAGTAACGCAATAATTGATCTCATTCTTATTTCTAATTCAGACAATTTTTAATATGATTTGATTTTGATTTTGATTTTGATTTTAATTTTTTTTAAAAGAAGGCTAAAAGCCCATTGTATTTATAGTTTTATACTAAGGAATTAACTTGTACATAGTAACTATTCTACTTTAATTCTTACTACAACTTTTTTCACTGTAATTGCACAGAAGCTTCAGCATTGTAGGCTTCCTTAAATGGTACCTGGTACCAGGTTGGTACCAGTACTAATTTCTGACTTTTTTTAGTGCTTCCCTTGCCTTATGTGGTTTTGATTTTAATTTAATTTCGTAAGTTATGCCGGAATCATCTTATTAGAATTAGACTGGAAATGTGTATATCTATTTGATCAAGTTTTGCTTCAAATGTTCAGTTTAATTATTCCCTACACGTCATATCATTTTTAGAAAACAATTCAAAGGAAATTGAATTTTTCAAGGTTTATGTAAATTTTCTGGTTTTTTAACCTAATACCAGTACATCACCTCTTTTTTATTTTTCATTATTTTGCATCTTTTTCTTTGTATTTGATGTTTTTCTTCTTTTTTAATGTGCAGCTTAATCACTACATAATTCACTAGGTACTTCTACATAATAACCAAAGGTGTCTTGATTGTTGATTTTGAATCTCATGTGAACGAAGATGTCACTGATAGCTAGCAACCTACAATCCAATATTGTTGAGCCATCTTTCACAGTTACTATAGGAGAAGATGAACCGAGTGGGGAAAAGGAAATTACAACAAAAATTAAACTAGAGAAGGAAGAAAATGAGAAAGATGAATGGTATTTATGCTTTTATGAAAGTTCAACTTAAGAAGATTTTGTCATTTTTCTTGGTCTTTTGTTCGTGGTCTCTTTTATTTTATTTTTTTTATATTTTCTACTTAGGAAGATTTCATCATCTATCTTTGCTTATTGTTCATATTCTATTTTTTCTTTTTTTTGATATTTTGACAGATTGAAGAGGAAGAAACCCTTTCCTCCATTTGCTGTTCTTCATCCCTATGGATACCGCAAATGAAATTCGTATGCACGAGTTGAGCAAAAGTTTAATGTTCTTCACTATCCATCAAAGAAAAGAATGAAACTACTGCTTGTTGATGCTGAGGTAACATTTCCTTTATTTAAATTTATTTTCTTCATTCTTATACTTATTTGGCACAAGAAGATAGATATAAGTGTTTCTATAGGGAACAAAATTGGAGGCTTCCACGTACGATGGTGAAGTGGATCGACTTTAAGATATAGTTGAGGAAGGAAATGTCTATTCTTTCACAGTTGTAGATATAAAAAATGCTCCCACGCAATAGAGTTTACCGGGAGGTCTTGAGTGAGGAATAAGGTATGAGCCATATTAATTTAAAATTTCTAATTTTATTATATTTTTCAATTGGAGCAATTATAATCTACTTTTCATTTTTTTTCATTTTCAGAAAATGTTGGACTACATCGAAGAGGATCACATTGGCAATGATACTTCAAGACTTTTTTTAACGTTATATTTGATTCATTTTTTTTCATTTGTTGTTGTTTCTTTTACTAGTATTTATTATTTATCTCTCTGTTTTTTTTTCATTTGTGTTTTTTATTTTCATTTATATTTTTTTCTAAATTATGGGTGAGATGTCAATAAAAAAGTCTCTTCATATTTTTCTTATAATATCCCCGTTGCAATGCACGGGCACGATACTAGTATATATATATAGAGATAGATTATGGTGAGTTGTGAAGTAAAATGTCGTTTTACTTCACGCTATATTTTCATTTTAAAAATCCAAACAACCGATCCGAACCGCTCAACATGTTCTCAATATTGAAATGTGATTGGAGACTAAATTTTACATTTTTTGGAATTTTTTTACTATTTATTAAGCCACTTTGAAATCGCTGATCCACTGTGAACAGTAAAAAACAGTAAAAATTTCTGGACCACCGGATCAGCGATTTTCAAAGTGGCTTAATAAATAGTAAACAAATTCCAAAAAATGTAAAATTTAGTCTCCAAGCACATTTCAATATTTAGAACATGTTGAGTGGTTCGGATCGGTTGTTTGAATTATCAAAATGAAATTATGAGCGTGAAGTAAAAATGACATCTTACTTCACAACTCACCATAGCCCAGCTCTCTCTCTCTCTATATATATATATATCCCTTGCATTCTTTCTAAATTAAATTGCGTACATAGATGACGTGTAACTCTGCAATCTAGCCTGTACCGGCAACACCGAGATCGGGTTTACCATCATCTGCTCCGGCACCAAAGACAAGCCCACCCAAGCCGGAACTTATTGACCGGCACCCCTGGCTCGTCCTTGTCAGACCTTATGGCCATCCTCGATGGATCTTCTGTGACAGCACCAAGCGCAGTGTGGTACGTAGGTGGTGGCGGTGAAAGACCCCTTTGATTGTGCACCTGACATTAATCTTTTTTTTTATTGGAAAACTGATACTGATAGAAAAATAGAAATAGCAAGTACTGAAACCTTAACTGAACTAGAGTGAGATTTGGTTTGCAGAAATCAAGCGAAAGAAAGAAAGAGTGGGGAAAATATTATTTCTTGATAATTGAAATTGTTATCCCGCTCAAAATATTGTTTCCTTCAAAAGGTGATGCAATTATATTGAATTTGTTGTTATTTTAGAATGACACCGAACATATATGATTGAAACTGATAGTACTTAAACTTCACTTTAATATTTAGGTTGACTAATATGCAAATGTTTCAATCATGAAGCACTTGCCTCAATTTGCATTACTATTTAGCTTTTTTACATGAACACTGCCTTTATAATTACATTCATAGAATTTAATATAGGTCAAAGAATCGATTTTTGGCCAAATTCCATATTATTAAAACTACATGGCGGCTTGAAGTATTATTTTTTACAGAAATCATAACTTATGTTTAATTTATAACCATATCATAATATAACTTTTATTTCTGGGTCCATATAGCATAATAAATAACGTGTATTGCATGAGTTAAATAGACAAAAATGACTCATACAAAAAAATGAAAAGAAAAAAAACAAGAGAAGATGGAAAATTTTGCTTAAATAAATACTTGTATTTTGAATACATGCTGTAAATAATTAGTTAATATAACAGAAAATCAATATGACAAAAAATTATATATTTGCATGAATAAGCTACCTGCTAAATTCACTCAATTCGACACAGAGTTGTTGGATACATACCATTGTGATGGTAGCATACAAATTACACGCAATAAAATGAATGTATTAAAATTAATTTATAAATCTTGTAATTTTGAATATTTTTTTTACTACTTGACTCTATACTAAATTAATTCGACAATTTAAATTTTTTACATGTCGGCACATCACTCGTAAGGTATATCGATTTTAAAAGTTTAGATTCGTCGTTTGAAGCCAATCTGATAAATTTTATAGTTAACTTCACAAAGGGACATGGTGAATCCTAGTTCTTCTCTTCATAGTTGTCTACTTGTACCCAAACCCCCCCCCCTCTCCGCAACCAAAAAAAAAACAATAAGAGGAAAAAAACAATAAAAGGAAAAATAAAAAAAAGTTATATACATGTTTTAATGGGGTGTAAACGGATACGGATAATCTGCTTCGGATCCGGATTCATAACTCAACCGGATACAAACAGGCCCGACCCTGGTGCAGGGCACCCAGGGCGATGGCCCCGGGCCTCAAGATCCAAGGAGGCCCAAAAAAAATTAGTTTGTATATTTTAAAAAAATATTTAATTTGTATATATTCAAAATAAATAAAATATTAGGACTCAAATTTTGTATATATAAAAGGGTCAAACTTTTTTATAAACAGGTATAATCTATTGACATATTGATAAAAAAATTATATATATATAAATGATCCAAAGTTTTCTATATAGACTCCAAAATCTTCAAAACCAACTCTAGATACGGATTTGAATATGTTTTTTTTACCATGAAACGAGCGGATATCCGTTAACTATCCGGAAAGCAGAAGCCATAGCGGTATCAAGATGTAATCTATATGAATCTGTTGGCGCCTCTTACTTTTTTTTTATTTTCTTAAAAGGGCAACACTTTTTTCTCAAAGAGCAAACACTCAAGCTCATCACGTGGCTTAGGAGAGATTCTCTTATATATGGCCTCACAAAACTCATTTATTATATGTTGTGGGACTATTGAGTAAAAAATAAAACCGAACAACTTTTTTTTTGTTTTTTTGTGGTATTAGTTAAAAAAAACTATGTTTTGATTATAATACTTGTATAATAGTATTATATTATATAAGTGGATTATTTGAGTGAATTATTTATGTAACTCAATTATTCGCAATTATTCGTTTCGTATATGTATTTGAATCCGTACTTATGAATTATTCGCTCCGTATCTGTTTAAGGCGGATTTGGTTTTGAATTTTGACATCTGTTTACTATCTATATCCGTATTCGTATCCGCTCATTAAAAGGTGGATACGGATTTAGTATCAGCATTATCCGCTCTGAATCTGCTCTGTTTACACCCCCTAGGTTTTATTGATTGTTTTATAGAGCTAATGAGCCTTCTAAGAAATTTTGAAACAGTAAATCAGATAAAGCCTAGTTGTTGTAAATTTTTGTTTCTTTGTCATACTTTTTTATATTTTACAACTTTTGTTTCCTATAATTTAGAGGTTTTTCTGATAAGAAATTTGCAAAAGGGAACTTTGCTAAAAATGCAACATAACTCAATTCAAACAAATTAAAATGCAAATGCATGTGGCGTAGTCGCTGTCCCTTTCCTCTTTTTTTTTCATAAAAAACCTCCCATTTCATGGATCCGACTCCGCTGCTCGCCAAATAGGCGAGCAGGACCCTGCTTTTCAAAATCACACCATTGAATTTTTTTCATGCACGGATCTCAACACAGATAAACGGTTCGATTTAGAATAGCAGGGTCCTGCTCGCCTATTTGGCGAGCAGCGGAGTTGGTTCCCCATTTCATTCATTCGGTATCAAATCAATCAATCAATCAATCAATATCTTGCTTTTATATGTGAGACATGAATCAATTTCTTGCTTATACCTTACTTTGGTATATTTTTTCTAGTGTTTATGTTTTATAGATGGACACCACTATACTTTGCTGGATATCTAATTCTATCATTACAATTTAATTGATGTATTACTAAACATAATACAAGTGATTATATTTTTTTTCCCATCATGCTCATATTTTATCCGATGGTTCAAAAACAATGTACTGGAGCCATTAACAAAAAATAAAATTATTGTGGATAAATAATAAGGAAATTGCAATTTCCATTTTGTATCTTGATTTTTGTAAAACAAACTCTAATCTTAAACTCGTTGGTTTGGATGACCCCATGGGTAAAGTCATTGATAGGCTCTTATAGCTTTGCCGGTGCATTATTGTTTGGGCACATGTTGTGTTTCCTTGTGTTTCAATCTAATAAAAATTCTAATAAAAACAAATGTGAATATTAGAAAAAGGACGGATTGCAGAGTAGTGTCCTCTCTCTTCACATGAATAAAGTGCTTTGACAGTCACATGACAAAAGTAATTGAAGCAATAAGTGTTCCACCAACAAATTGTTTCTCAGAAAATGCAATACTGCATTAACTGACAGTGTGGCGGGTCACTGACTAGTGCTTTCTATTCACCTGCCGGGATTGTAACTCTGTGAATGCCACATAGCATCTGTCATTCTCCAATAATGCAAAAGACTTGAGGTTTTCAAGTCAAGCTGTAGATATATGCGTTAATCAAAATTATTTTTCGACTCATTGCAAGTTAATCAAAATTATTTTTCGAAAAACAAATTAGTCCAAACCTATTAAATCAAAATTATTTTTCGAAAGAGGCAATTTAACCGTAATTCTTTTCACTGCAAGTTTTCACTGCAACATGAATATTTGTTAGTTTAAAAAAATAAGAAATTTAAACTGACATTTGAAGATGCAATACAGCACTTACTACAGTGCTTCTCCGAAAATCCAATACAGCACTTACTGACAGTGTGGCGGGTCACTGACGCTTCCACTTTGCCTTTACCAAATACCAATTACCAACAACTTGTTTCCTATTCGTATCCTGCAGGGATTGTAACACTGTGAAAGCCACTTAGCATCTGTCATTCTACAATAATGCAAAAGACTTGAGGTATTGAAGTCAAGCTGTAGATATATGCGTTCTATTCACCTTTTACACAACTAGATTCAATCTATTACTGCATTCAATCTCTATTCATCTCCTCTCTTTCGCAACTACATTCAATCTATTTTGCAATCTCTGTTTCCGACTCTCTGATCTCTTGCTGTAGGGTACGCTTCCAAATCTCTGTTTCTCATCTCAGCTCTCTGCTCGATCTCTTGCCATCGGGTACACGGTATCTCTTTCCAAAATCTCTAATTCTCATCTCTCTTGCTTATTAACCAACAAATCTATGCCTTTTGCTATTTTCATTCTCAATCGATCTGTTCTCTCGATCACCAATTTAGTACGTGTTTAAAAAAAAAAAACATTTTGCTACTTGTTATTTGTCATTCCCAAGCGACACTAGCAAGGAAAAAACAAAAATCGAAAAAAAATCGAGAAAAATCAGCGGCTTTGAGGAAGCTGCCGCAGTAGAAGAAAGAAGAAACTTCAAGATGGCTCTTTCAACCGCTGCCTGGACCATTGCTGAGTGGGCAGGTTCCGCTGTTGTCGGGGAACTTATCAGCACGGGTTTTTCGTACTTACGTGACCATGTGCTGTCAGCAGACAGTAAAGCCGAGCTAAAGAGGCTACAGGCAGCTCTTCCCCAGATCACAGCTGTCATGGGCATTGCTGAAGCACTCAAGATGAAGCACCCGGATGCTGGCCAATGGGTCGAGCAGTTTAGGGAGGCTGTTGAAGCATCTGAAGACGTGCTTGATGAGTTGGAGTACAAAAAACTGGAGGATATGGTGAAAGACCGAGATGAGGCGGGTGGATCCGCTTCTAGTTCAAAGAAGAGAAAACGATCTACTATCAATGATGATACTTTGGAGAGGTTGAAGGAGGCTGTAGCAATGTTGGATCAGGCTGCTAAAGGTGTGGAGAATCTCCTTCAAGCTGCCACTGCGCAAGGTATTTATGATCTTTCTGAATCACGACAACAAGCAGGTCAAGTTTTAAGTCGTGAAACTACTTCTTTTTTAGTTGAAAGAGAGTTGTTTGGCCGGGAAGTTGAGAAACACAAGATAATTGATTGGCTAAAGCGGCCAACTGATGTCCGCCTCTCTTCGTTTGGTATTGTCGGGGTGGGTGGACTAGGAAAGACCGCCCTTGTACAATTTGCATATCAAGAGATGCGAGGGTCGAATCATTTCGACAAAACAATTTGGGTTTGTGTTTCTACTAACTTCAGTGTTGAAGATATAACGAGAAAGATGCTTGGTGAACTAGGCGAAAATAATTGTGGTAATAAACCATTAAATGCGCTTCAAGAGACCTTGAAAGAAAATATACATTTAAAGAAAATTCTTCTAGTTTTAGATGATATATGGGATGATGAGAAAAGGAGCCACTGGGACCAACTGCTTGCTCCTTTGAGATTTGTACAAGAAGGTAGTAAAATATTATTTACTACTAGAATGAAATCAGTGGCAGACTTGCTTGCAAGTGTGATAAGTACAGAGCATGAATCTCTATCATTACAAGGCTTAAAAGAGCAAGAGTTGCGATTGCTCTTTCAGAGCTATGCATTTCGTGGTTTTAACCTTGACAATCATAGAGATATGCAACCAATTGGAGATCAAATACTAAAAATGCTCCGAGGTAGTCCATTAGCAGCAAAGGTGATCGGAAGCTTGCTGAATACACGTATGGACTACCGGTATTGGAGAAGAGTTTTGAATCACGGGTCTCTATTTAACTTAGAGCAAGCAAAGGATGTGGTGGAGGTTTTGAAATTGAGCTACTACCATTTACCCGCAAATTTGCAGGTATGCTTTAGATTTTGTAGCATATTTCCTCAAGATCATCTGTTTGATAAAGATGACTTGATCAAAATGTGGATCTGTTCTGGATTTGTCCAGCAACAATCAAGTCAAGAAAGGCCAGAAGATATTGGAGAAGATTACTTCAATCTTCTTTTAAGGAAGTCATTCTTTGAATATGGTAAATTATGGAATGGTAAAAGGAGATATGTTATGCATGATTTGGTGCATGAGTTGGCCCAAAACGTTTCCTATGGAGAATGTTGTAGAATAGAATCTAATGATATATCAATTACCATACCTACCACTGTACGACATGTTTATGTACATGAACGGGAAATGGAAAAGGTCTCCCATCTTGAAAATTTACGCAGCTTGGTTGTAACCACTTGTTCGTATTCATTTGTTCTTCCAAATAATTTAATTAAGAAAAATTTACGTTTATTGAAAATATGTGAATCCATAAGCAGTCAAATGCCCAAAGAGATAAGCTGTTTGGTACACCTTCGCTACCTCTCTGTGGAGGGACATGGACCTTGTTATGTCATTGATGAAACGTTGAAGTTCTTGCTCGTTGCTTCAGTTTACAAACTTTATCATTTGCAAGTACTAGAAATTCCAGGATATAGAGAGGATGCGATCTATTCAGCAATTGAAACAACTGGAATAACTAATCTACTTAGGTTGCATTATATGAGGCTTCCAAAGGAGATAATGCAAACCATTCATGGAGTCCACAAGCTGACGTCTCTCCAAGAGTTAACCTTTTTTGTTGGACAAGAGAGTGGTCAACGTATAAATGAACTGGGCACACTAAAGAACCTCCAACATCTATCTATTGAAAACATTGAGAATATTGGGGATCATACTGAAGCTAAGAGTGCCAACCTATTAGGGAAGAATAATCTCATGTCGCTCTCTCTGAAATGGACCTCAGAGAGCAATCCTGTTCTCCCTGAGAAAATCACTGATTACCTCCAACCCCCTCCTAGTCTCATGGAATTGACAATTAACAATTATAAAGGCCAAAGATCTCCTAATTGGATGGAGGATTCACCGCCTTTAAACCTATCATCTCTCAAATTACTTAATTGTCCTCTTTGGAAAAACCAATTATTTTCGGGGGAAATACCATATTTGAAAATTCTTGATATACATGATTGTCAAAATCTGGACAAGTTACCTGATATGCCACTTTCTTTAATTGAATTTCGAATTAGTAATGTGGGTTTGACTTCTCTTCCAGCTTTGTACACAAATTCTGGTAATAACACTCTTGCGCCATTATCCCTAAAATCATCACTAAGAGTAGTGAAGATAGGAAACTGCCCCAACTTGAGATCTTTGAACGGATTCCTGCAGCAAGACAACATAGATTTTGAGTCTATCGAGGAGATAGTAGTCAGAAGTTGTAAGAATCTCGTACATCTACCAATGGGTGCATTTGGGAAATTTGTATCGCTACACAATTTAACAATAAGTGATTGCCCAATGCTAATGGCATTTGATAACCAGAGCACCCTTCTTCCCATGGCACTCGAATACCTTTCAATAACAAACTGCGGTGGAGTTGATGAGCCACTGCTGGAATCAGCATCAAGCCTTCCTACTCTCACTGATCTTCGGATTTATCAATGTGCAAATATTTCTCGTATTCCCTCCTCAGAAAATGCATTCAGATCTCTCAATAGGCTACATATATCAGAATGCAAGAAGCTCGTTGAACATTCATCTAGGGAACAAGCACATAGTGCCGACCGAGGAAGTAGCTTGGCTTCTTTAAAGATCAAGGAACTTTACATTGATAACATCTCTCTCCTTCTCATCGAACCACTAAGAAGCCAAAGCTTTGTTACCGAGCTAAATGTTTCCCGTGGTTCATGGATGGAGGCTTTGCTGGAGCAATGGTTACTGCAAAACAGCAGTACCCTCAAGTGGTTGACTCTCAGAGATGTGAGAAATCTCAATACATTGCCTGCTACAATGGGGAGACTCACTGTGCTTGAAAGTCTAACAATTGATGGGGCTGATTTGCTGGAGGAGCTTCCGGAGTTACCTGCTTCTCTGAAATATAAGAGAATTGAAGGCCTTGGTGGCCGATTGCTCTGAAACACAAGGACACTCTACTTCTATAACAGATCCCCAACTCATGTTGAAAAAACAAAACCATCTAGAAATCAAGAAAGTTGATTTGCTGGAGGAGCATCCGGGGTTACGTGTTTTTCTAAAAAATAAGTCCATTAAAAACCGTGGTGGCAGGTGGCTTCTTTGAAACACTCTGCTTTACCAACGCCGTATTAATAAGGTACTTTCTTTTCAAATTTATTGAATAAATTAAGGGCTCTTGCAATAGATTTGTTTTTTTTTATCAGTAAGATATTCTTATTTGTGACTCTTCTTGTTTCAAACTTCAAAAACTTTTTAGGTTATGTCTACTTGTTAACTCATTCCTGCACAGAGAAGGCCCACAACTAGAGTTTTGCATACATGTTAATGTCCAGAGGAATGGAGAAGGACACGAGTAGCTGGTCCCAAGCCCGGTTGAAACTACTACAGTACCTTCCCAGCAGGTATATATCTGACCTTGTTTCTTTATTTAAATTTGAGGGATACTAACATATTTCAAATTTTAACTCTCCCTATGTCTAAACTATATAGCTAGTCCTAAGCCCGGATAAAAGGAGGGGGTTAACAATAAATATTTGAAATGTGTTAATTAGAAGAATAGCAACTCAAATTAAAAAAAAGACACTGAAATTTGCAAAAAGAACTGAAATAACTAAAACTATACAACAAAAAGAAGGTTTATTTAGATTAAAAGCGAAAGTTCTTATTTAAAAGAAGGGAAAATTGATTATTTGCCACTCCAAAACCTTTCAATTTGAAAAATGCCATTCAAAAATTAGAAATTATTCTAATGCCACTGTAAACTTACTTAATTCTTAATTTTGCCACTAATACTGTATTTGTCTTGTTAAAAAAAAAAATTAATTAATGACTAAAATACCCTTCTCCCAAAATAGACGAAAAATTTCTCCGCTTCTTTCTGTCTCTCTTCTCTCCGCCCCCTTTCTCTTTCTCTCCGCTCTTTATCTCTGTCTCTCTTCTCCCGTTGCTACACCCTACTCCCCTCTCCATTTCTCTCTCTCCCTTCTCCGATCTCCCCTCTCCTTGACTCTCTTCACCCTCTCTGCCTTCGGGCCCGCCCCCCTCTGTCCTTGCGATCTTGCTTACTGGAAAGCACGAGATTTGCTCTCCCGTGCCTTTTTCCTTGTGCTCGGTTTGAACTCGCGACTTTGCCCTCTTTCTGTTTGGCTTGGGTACCCCTGGTACTAGTACAGTGTACTGGTACAGCGGTATAGAGGTACAGTGTACTGGTATCTGAAGGGTATGAAGGGTATAATCGGAAATACAGAAATACGTATCCAAAAACAGTATTTTTCAATTAATTTTTAATAAAAATAGTATAACAATTGTATTGGAGTGGCAAAATTAAGAATTAAGTAAGTTTAGAGTGGCATTAGGATAATTTTTAATTTTAGAGTGGCATTTTTCAAATTGAAAGGTTTTGGAGTGACAAATAATCAATTTTTCCTTTAAAAGAACATGCACAAAATTCACAAAGCATCCAAACTTCATTTCTAACAAGTTCCACTTTATTGGGACTAGTTTGCCTAAATTCCCTGTTGAAGTGTCTGATGTTGTTAGCTGAAATTATTTTTAGCTGTTCTTTCCTTTTGCTTTTTTTTATTTGATCAATTTTTAAAGTGGTGCTGGCCAGCAGTACCTGTTTTGGTTTTCATACCACTAGTGTATCTTTGCCTATAATTGGTACCTGTTGAGGCAGATTTATGTTGAATAAGAAAGTATGTTGTCTTGATTTGAACTAATCTGCATCTGTAACAATCTTTATTGATTATAATGTGATGAGGTTTCAATGAGATTATAATGTGATTTGAACTCTCTCACCTGATGATTTGGTTTCAATTATAGGTATCCTTCACTAATTCTTTACCAAACTTGCATATTGGATACAGGTGATGACCGGTTGAAACAGTCCTCGAACTGCAGCTGGAAGTGCAAAATCAAAGCAGAGGGGCTGCAGCGCAATTTTACCAAGTTCAAAGGAAAGAAGTCCAAAATTGCCAGAGGGGCTGCAGCGCAATTTTAATCCAGCTGAGGAGATGAATGAGGTTAGACTAGCAAATGAAAAAAAGAAAAGAAAAGAAGTGTTATTAGTCATATCTCTAATTCAATAGTACAGCCCTATTTGCCACAGGAGATACTAGCTAACGAGTATAATAAACAATATCAAGCAGCAATCAAGCCTAATTGGATATGTATAGTTATGGTATGAGATTTTGGACAGTATACTGGTTATGTGAAAATGGTATTAGTGTGCAAATTACACAAAAAACCGAACACGTTGGGAACGAATATGAAAATTGAATGTTTATACACATTGAAAATCATTTGACACTTTTGCACTGTCTTACAAGAGGCAAAAAATTGTGAAAGAGATTTATGGAATTTTAAGGGGTAAGCATGCAAACTTTTCGTTGCTGATTGAATAGTTAACAACAATTACCCAATCCTCATTGACAATTTATCCCTAAAATTAAATAAAAAGACATGATTTTTGCTACATAAAAATCTCTTCAATGAAAAAAAACCATGATTATAGATAGAATCTATCATTCATTAACTACCTACAGAGGTACTGGATTCCGATTTTCATTAACTTGTTTCATTTTCCGATTAATATTCTGATTAGAGATTAGGGAAGCAATGGTGGGAGCCAGGAGGCCTGTAAATTCCTTCAATTCCGACGTTATGCTATATATGTGATTTTCTACTGAAATCATGATTCACTGGTACAGCCTTCTCTAGAAGAAGTTTATTTTTGTGGCAATGAGTCTGTATGTGGCTCTGTCGGAGTACAAGGACAACATGTGACAAATCAGGCTTTTACATCAGGTTAAATTTGAACCCTATTGTAGTTCCAAATTGTATACTGAAGAGGTTAAATTTGGTGAGCCCAATTTAGGCCAGATCAAAGGTTTGAATTAAATTGGCCCACAAGTTTAATTTTGGTTGCAATATATATTAATATGTATTAATAACACTGGCACTGGCGTATGCTTCTAATACCGTTGAGAAGCATATCTTGTTGAGAAATAATTAAACAAAAAGAATAGAAGGCACAAGTTTAATTTGTCAAAATCGATCTATTTGGTACACCTCTTTTTTACTCTACAATCAACATATATATAAATATCCGTTGCCTTCTTCCTAACTGATTACATTGCATACATAGATGACATGCGTAACTTTGTGGTCTAGCCGGTACCGGCAACACCGAGATCCCGAGATCGAGTTTACCATCATCTGCTCCAGCACCAAAGACGGGTAGTGCAGACCGTATGGCCATCTTTGGTGGGTCTTCAGTGGCAGAACCCGGTGCAGCGTGGTAGGTAGTGGCAGTGAAAGACCCCTTGGGTTGTGCTCCTTGTGCACCTGACATCGCTTTTTTTTTTTCTTAACTGCAAAACTGATACTGTTGGAAAATAGAAATAGCAAGTACTGAAACCTGAACTGAACTAGAGTGAGATTTGGTTTGCAGAAATCGAACGAAAGAAAGAGAAATGGGGAAAAGATTTATATGAAGAAGCTACTAGCTAAGGGATGAATTTGGGGGCAACCTGACACGTGGGAGAGTTGACTGACACGTGCCAGGTAGATTTATATGAAGAGCTTCTTGGGTTAGTCCCTAATATGAATTTGCTATTGACATTTGCTATTAGTCCCTTATATGAAGAAGAGTTATATGAATTTGCTATTGACATTTTAGATCCTTCTTGGGTTAGTCCCTAAAAGAAATTTGTTCCAGAAATTATAATAGATTATCACGTATGATATTTAATGATGGCTAAATTTGGAAAAGTACAATTTAAACTTTGGTACTCATGTTCCTTAATATCTTGGTCAATATTGCTGTTTTTTTTACTGGTGCTCCCTACGGTTTCTTGCCATGTACAATTTTTTAAATTCAAATTGTATTTATTGCAATTGACGAGATCTTTTTCTCATTTACAGATTCAAACTCAAGTTGTTCCTCAGGAAGTGGTTCAGATGCCAAAGCCTCAACACTGCATGACAAGGTACATTTTTTTTATTGTGATTGTATTTGTTAGGGCTACTAAGCATCTACTCAATGATAAAAAAATTACTGGTATATTATCTGATAGACATTTTTTCACACTTGAATCTGCAGGAAAAAGCTTCTGAGCCTGCTTCGGATCGTGAAAAAAGTAACGTAACTTTGATTGTTTTATAGCTTACCAGTACAGACTGGTAACATAAAATTGCTCTGGGACTGTCCTTTCTGATGACCATTGGCGAAGAAACCGAACAATTAAAACAAGGGAAATACCAAAGACCAATTGTTTTGTTGTACCAGTAATAACTCAGTGTACTATGCATCTTAGTTAGTCTCTTCTCAACATGTCTAAATTTGTCTTGCCTTTCATATTGCAATGAGATGAGATGATAAAATTATTTACCTAATAACCATTTTATTCTTGTTATGCTTACAGAATCATCTAACGGGTTGAAACAATCAGATGCGGATGACTTGTTAAACCTAGCCAATCCTATGCTCAAATGGATGGTAAGTTTCCTCAAAAGAAAGAAAAACAAATGAAAGTCAGCCTTCCTATGTGATATAAATCTGAGAGGATACTAAGTGTTATCATATCTTGCATGAAATGATAGAGGGGACAGTGATTCTGCCAAAAAGCCAGAACCTCACAAACAATACCGAGCTGCACTCTTGCGGGGCCGCTTTGCTGAAACTATTTTGAAAGCTCATGAAAAGACTCTTGACCAGGTTTTCAATTGTTGCCTTTCTATTGTTGAGGACAACCTTTGTAGGGCTTTCAAGTACTACCAGCTGGGTTGATGCATAGCGCACAGTGGTCCGTACTATGGATCCATATCTCTATTTTCAAAGTCCAAACAAACGATCCAAACCGCTTTATATTATCTTCATATAAAGATGTACATGATTGCCAAATTTTACATTTTTTAGAATTTTTTACTATTCTTTTAGATAGTAGAGAACCACTTGATCTAAAGATTGTGGATCATGTACTACAAGCAGAGGCAAAAGCAGCTGAGGAAGCAAGGAAGCGGGCCAAAACCGAGGAGGCATAGCGCAGGAGAGCCCAAGAGAGAGAGGCAGCCCGTCAAGCCCTGCAACAAGTAATCTTTCCTTTTAATTTGAGACCTTTATTTTAATCAAATTACCAGGTTTATGTGTATGTCTATTTAAAATTTCAAAAAAATTGCATGTGCTCTGTCAATTGAGAATTATAATTTGTCCATTGCAAAATGAAATATCATGTGTATATTCTCCAAGAATTAGAAATTTCATATAAAATATATCAAAATTAGTCCTCTATATCTCAGTATAACTTACAAATTATAGAAGAGTAAATATGATAATTTTGATGAATTAGGACCAAGATATTTGACATATTTGTTGCTCTCTTTGGGCAAGTATTGCTCCTAATTGTAATCCTTGGTTCATATTTTGGATTCTTTCTTGACATCTCTGCCCTTAATAAGAGATTTCATATCATACTTGCAAATGCTCATAGTCCTTTTTATACCATATATTTGAAATAGAGTGAGGCTATGGTACTACGCATACCACAGATTGGTCCTAGCTACGGATCAATATTTTGTTTTTTGAGTTCAAAAATATTCAACACGATCTCCTAATGAAAATGTACTAAATTTTACATTTTTTAGATTTATTTTACTATCTTTTAGATAGGTAGAAAATTACTACGTTTGAGTGGTCTAGAAACTTTATATCAAGTGATTTTTTAGCTATCTAAACAAATAGTAATTTTTTTTTAAATTGTAAAATTTGATCTACAAGTACATTTTCATATGGGATCATGTTGAATGGTTGAGATAGATTGTTTGCACTTTGAAAATTGTGATATTGATCTATAGTACAGACCATTATGTGCTATGCATAGTACCATAGCCTCACTCTTTGAAATATTACATGATTATATATATTAACTTCTCTCATTATCAGATGGAGAACTGTAGAAATTGACAAAGGAAATCTATTCACAAGAGATCTCGAGATGCTGAGAACAGCCCCAGAACATATAGCCAGTTCAGTTAGTGAGACCAGTCCAATGGATTGCCAAGAGGGAATCGGAACGGGTTTCAGACCAGGTACAAACCCGCTAGAGCAGCTGGGGCTATTCCAAGTGTTGACAGAACTAGTTTTGGGTCCTATCTGATCCTGGAAATTGTTGTTAGTATAACTTAGTTTCATTACTCTTCTACTGTGCTTGTTTCTTTGCTGAATTGTTGTCTAATATTATCAAGGTATTTGATATTAAACATGATACTGCAAAAGAAAACTATTTATAATTTGTAACTGGGTTTTTCATTGCTACAATTTGCAATGAAAAAGGCAGAAATTGGTGCACCATTCCATTTCTTTGGAGATAACACTAGATTAAACTTGAAATTTGCTTCTTACTCTAGTTTCCAAAGTTTTTACTATAATCGGATTTAGTTTCTCTTAACTGAATTGGGCAACATTTTTAGTAAAAGGTTCATAACAAACACAATAAAAAGATAAATATGTACAACCTTTAATATTTTTAGCTTAAACCTACATTCAAATACCAATTATTATGTGTCATACAACTAATATTAAATTCCACACTGAAATTTTTACCTTTAATATTCCATAAGAAAACTAACTTTTTGAATTTATGTGTAAAAAACTGCTCTGTTTTTTCCAAAATAACATGTCTCAGAAATTAATTAGCTTCACTAAAAACCAATTAGTCCTAAATAATTAGTGTGGTTATTCATATTTTCTATAACTGGCTACATATTAGTTCCATATTAGTCCTAAATAATTAGTGTAGTTTGATTATTTTAAAAAATAAATTGCTACATATTAGTTCCATCTCGAAAAATGCATGTAGTTATGTAGTTATGTAGTTATGTATTATTATTTACTTTTCTCCTTCTCTACCTTCTGTGTATAATTAAATATTGTAATTTTTCCCCTTCATAAAAAAAAATAATGAATTCCTTAATACGGCGCAAGATCTTGTCATGGAACACGTCCATCTAACTTGAGCCAAGAAGAAGAAAAAGGTTACCTGTGAGTGGGGCACACTTGACAACTTGATGGTTGTGTTCCCACGCGACAGAAGCGGTATTACAGTGAAAAGCATGAATTAAAAGCCAAAATCTGGCAATCAGTTTTGGGGGGAAAAGTGAGAAATATATCAGTAGCCAAAAGTTCTTACCCCAAAAATTTTCTATTTAATAAATTAAACTTCTAGGAAAATAACAAATAAATTTAGAAAAATAAAAGGACATAAATTATTATCGCACTCCTTATCTATTTTCGTTGACAAATTTAGCCAAAAAAGCAAAAATGGAGGAAAGGACGTTACTTACTTTTGCATCTCATAAGAAAATTTTAATGTACTTGTTTAATTTGAGTTGCGTGGAATTTTATAAAAGAGTTTCAGAAAAGAATAGGAATATAAAAACAGGTATTGTTGCCAACTTCATTCTTTGTAAATATCGGAATGTAACTTTTCTTAATTCTTAGTTTGTGACAACCATTCTATATTATTAAAACTACATAACGGTTTGAAGCATTAATTTAAAAATAAATCATAACTGATGTTTAATTTATAACCATAGCATAATATAACTTTTATTTCTGGTACCATATAGCTAGCATACTTAATCACGTCACTCGTACAAAAAATGAAAAGAAAAAAAAAAAGAAGAAGGGGATTTTACCTAAATAAATACTTGTATTTTGAATACATATTGTAAATAATTAGGTAAAATATAACAGAAAATCAATTGATAAAAAATTATGTTTGCATGAATAAGCTTCCTGCTAAAATTTATGTATTAATTGTTGGCTTAGAATTTGGGTCCATACTAAAATGTGGTTTTGTGACCTTTTTTAAATATGTATTAAATTATCCTTCAAACTCTGCTCCAAGACTTTGGCTTTTGAAAAAATAAAAATACCTAGGAATATTACAAGAATCCAAGGAAAAAATTGTAACAGATACAGAACATCTCAAAAATTACAATATAAAAATATAAAACTAATGTAGCCGAAATTGTCAATTAAAAGAAATTTCATGGGACCCAACCATAGAGATATAATTCGCGTTTTATTCGCGAATAAAATATTTTTTTAGGTGTTTCCGAACTGAACGGCGAATTATTCGGCTGATAGAATTATTCACGAATAAAATGCGAATTACGAATTATTGGACAGTGATCTGAAGCTATATTAGGAAGTGCAATCTGAGTTGTGTTGGGGAAGGAGGAACCCCAAGAGGTGGAGACCAGAAATCTATCCAACCTGGCAAAGGTCTGATTTTCTCTGTCATTGGACCAAGTGTAGGCTCTTCCTTGCGGTCTTAGATCCAATAATTGTAGCTGATCAGTGACTGCTTTGAATCTTATCATGTGATGGAGGTGAATACCAGCCATGGCAAGCCATTTACTGGTTTGGCTCCCCGGAATTCTGCATAGAAGGCTTGCTTATCCCGAATGTTAGCAGGTCATTATACGCTTGTAACCCTGAATATTGTATCGTGCATATTGATGGCTAGGTCTACCTAAAGACAATATTTATCAGATTGTTGGCCTATCTTGGTGAAAAATGATGAATTCCATGCCAGTAGTAGCCCCCTGTTGTGCCCTGTGCTGGTACCAGTAAATACAGATTCAGGGCCCTACCAACTGTTTGCTTAACAAAATTTGTGTTTAGGACTGACCATTTTGTTTCTTGCAAACACACTATATGTGGCTTTTCATCTAGAATCATTTTTCGAATTGTAGTTCTCTTTCTTTTTTTCATTTAATCCCCTCACATTCCAAGTCAAGAATTCAAGAAATTTAAATTTCATTAAATAAGAAATGGTACACCTCCTTCAGCCCTTCCATCATACCCTACTTCCTCCTACTATCACATATATTCCCTTTGCACAATCTACTAACTGGACCTTGACAAATCCCAACTAAGTTCCTATTACAAAATCTAATCTCCCAGAGGACCTCAGTTGGGTCCCAGTATTTCCAATTTTTGTTAACATCAACAAACTTCTTCCTTAACACATAGTACTCAAAAAAAAGGAAAAGAAGAAAAAGAAAAGCATACTTAAAACACATAAGATTCATCAAAACCTAAAAGACAACTTTGGTTTGTTTGCTCTTCTTGCATAGCCGTAGTACCTCTACTGTTGGACTGAGCTGACCTGCTGGCTCTGATCTCCCTCCTGGATCATCACACCATCAATTTTGGCAGCCACCTGGACTGCTTCCTTCACCATGTCCGTTATTTGCGCATTATGTGCGAAATTTTTTTGATGAATTGATTGTTTTTTGTCACATCACGTTATAATCAATAAAGATTACTTCTTTTAATGATGTAATATGCAAAGTTAAAAAATTCAAAAAATTACACAAAAATATTTTCACCCGCCGCATATTATGTATAAAATTAAAGGTCAAAATCATGTTTTTTTACTATTTTAGAATATCCAAACAAAAAAAAGGTTCATAAACACATCGTTTTTTCTTGATCTGCATTAAATTGCGAAAAATACGTGCAACCATATCAGTTTAAAAAATATAAAAAAGGCAGAAAGATATGTACACATGAAACATTTTTATATATATACCACACAACATGTAACAAACAGTTTTTAACAATTCTTTACTGTACGGGATACAAAAAAGAAGCATTGCAAGTATAATATTATCTGTGCATCTTGCGGTAAAGAAAGTTTGTCAATAAACTATATTTTTTTGCATCATATATGTGAATACAAAAAAAAAAATATAAAATCAATATTTTAAATTTTTTCTATTATATAATTAAATATTTTGGACTATAAGCAACAATCATTTTTTTCTTGTTAAAAATTGTAAAAATGATTGAGCTTTTATGAATCTAGTTTGAAAGTTCTACATAATTATGAGCATGTGCGTAAAATATAATTAATATAGGATTTCTGCTCTATTTAAGGACGAGACAGCTTTTTTCAAAACCAAAATAACTCAATCTTACAATGAGAGATATTTACATTTAAAATTTTTAAATAATTTACCATAAAATAGTTATAGTTTAAAATATTTAGAGGGAAAGAATCCACCTTTGATCTAATGGAAAAGGCACATATTTCTGATGCGAGAGGTTATTGGTTTGAAATTAAATGAGAAAAATTCTTTGTATTAAAAGATAATATTGTAATGCGGCTCATTATCGCTCTATAATGAGTTCGAAAATATTGCTCTACAATTCCAATTTCTAGGGATGCACAAAAAGCTCTTGATTCGTAATACGCTAGGAATCACTTCGGATTCAACTCACTTACAACTTCAGTTAATTCTAACTCGAGTTAACTGACTCAATTACTCATGAATCGAATCCGAATTGCCTCCAACTCAATTCAAATTCAACTCACTAACTCGGACCAGCCTCTAACCCCCATTCGCCAAGTCCATTTCTTTATGATTCTTCTCTTGACATGCATATTTGGTAGAATTTTATGATGCGATTTTAACAACATAGAATTGTACATTTTTCTAAGTCGACTTCTGAATTCAAATTTGGGTTTGATCGATTTTAATTCGCACTACAAGAATGAGATAGTATCCGCGATGGTAAAAAGTGACTATTTGCGAGGGTATGCCGACAAAAAGGGTTTTTTCTATTAGAGATGGAAGTATCCGCGAGAAGATACCGACAGTATCGTCCCATTCTTGTAGTGTCGTCTTTTAGGTTGCAAATTGTTTTTTTTAGACTGAGCAGTTTGGAGCATGGCCGCAGTGGGCCCGCTGAGGCACATCAGCCACCTCAAGGAAAGGGCACGTGGCACTCTTTGGATAACTTAAACCAATCACAAATGTTTCTTTGTTAAGGGAGCAAAGGGGTTCAACATTAACATTCGTAAATACGATTTAGATTTACGGAATGATTTTTAATTCATATTCCTGAGTGCATTATTTTATAGATATTGACAATAAATTCATGATTTTTTACCGGTTCTTCGTGAGATAACTTATTCATTGAATTCAACTTTTTTTTTTAGTTAGAACATTTTGCGCAAATTAAAAATTAAGAAGATGTGCTTTGTGTTTTCGTATTTATGATGTTGATATTTGATGTAAATTTTGGTAACAAATTTATTTTTTATCAATTGCTATATTTTTTGTGTGATAACTTTGTAAGGATTGGTGATATGTAGTTAACCTATACATTGATGCAAGTCTTCATTTTGTTAACAAATTTTGCGTATTTTGAATGTGATGACGTGCTTTGGCTTTTGTATTTAGTATGTTGATATTTAATGTAGACTTTAACAATAAACTCACTATTTTATCTATTGCCAGTTTTTTATTCTAGTATCAACTTGCATAATTTAGAATTAAGATGATCTGTTCTTAGCTTTGAATCGTCATAATAGGACGTCGATGTTTGATGTAAATTTAATTTAATTTGTTATAAACCAAATTTTAGGTAATATATAATATATTACATCATTTTTAGAATACACATATTTCATCTAAAATTTTATATAAAAAAACAAGAACGTATTGCTAAAATGAATAATTAGGTCACAAATATTGCAAACGATAATAAAATCTATTTACTTTTAATTTATGTTGTCACAACATATAAAAAAAATGAGCCACACATTTTTTTGGATATTAGTTTTGCAATTTAATTTTTTTAGAATGTTGATATTTTGATAGTTAAATGCTCATACACAAAAACTATATGGTTTTGAATAGATTAATTTCTAGAAATGTTTACAAATTGAAATTTGTGGATAATATTGTACAATATGCTCTTACATTAAAATCTGAAGCAAAGACAATATTTATATAAGGATCAGTGTTGTATGTTGATGTAATTGACATAATAGAAATTAAACTTGTATTTACCATTAAAAATCAAATTCACAAAACAGTTGGTGATGGTATTAATTTTATTTATTAGTTACTATTTAGGCAATGTTTAAAACAAATATTAAAGAGAAAATAACCATTTGATAACTAATAATCCGGAACGTGGGCCTTTGAAGAGTAAGTTATCTAAATGAGGTTGGAAATTATTTAAGTTAAATATATCACAAATTAAAGTGTTTTAAGAAAAATACTAAAAATACATATATGAAATTTGACAAAATATTAGGTTATTGTAAATTTTCCTAATATAAAAGAATATGATGTCAATATAGGTTTTCTCCGTGATTATTTCTTCTTAATTATCTACGTAGAGTTATTTGAATATTTCATAATAAAAGATGATAGGGTAAACTTTTGTTTTCAATATTTCTTAATTAATATAACGACTACTTCAATAAAAAAAATAGAAATATGTTATCTTTTAAAAAATTCTGCTATACTTTTAAACTAATGAGTCATGTAATTAATATGAGGTTCAACCGAACATATCATACAAAAAATATGTAAGAACATACATGTTTATGCTCACTTTACATTCACACATTAATTGTGTATGAAAACAAGCAAATTGTTTTTCTTTTTTGTCTTAATTAGTCAAGTGCCCATGCATTGCAACGGGGATTGAAATATTATTTTCATCACTTTCTTTCAAGGTGATTATTTTTTATTTAATTTCTTCATTATGTGTTAGTCAATAATAATAACAAACGATAACCTTAGAGCTTAATACTATATTATTTGTGGAGATAATTAATTGTAAATACATTAGTCAGCATATATATTATTTGTGGAGATAATTAATTGTAAATACATTAGTCAGCATATATATTATTTGTGGAGATAATTAATTGTAAATACATATCACACATGTATGCTGACCCTTGCGGAATACACCTGTTCATCACATCTATGCACTATATAAAAACTTGATATTGGACAGGCATAAAGTTCACATGTTACTGATCCCATCCATATAAAGAACATTCATCATGGCCCTATCAATTTATTGTACTGAAAATCATGAGTAATTAGTTGATGAAGTGTGATTTAACCATCCTATAAATCATGAGTAAATTCACTGCCAGGCATGCACGGCCAGTTTTCTCAATGGTCAATGTGAGTTTCCAGTAAATAATGGTCTGACCTGTAATAAGCTATTCCATAGCACCGAATCCTGGATGGCACGCCATTTTGGTTTTATATCGCACCACATTTAATGAGCAAAAATAACAGATTGATGGATCATGGAGTCACAAGAACCTGCCAAATTAACTACTTCAGTTGCATCAGGAATAACACTTAATTGGTTTCACAAGTGTTTACCAACGGGCCGGGTTTGGGTTTTGGTTCACTAGTGGTACGGTAAGTGTTTGTTCTCTGGCCTTGTTCAGTTATTTGATACTGTTATATTCTGGTACCATTATGAACCAAATTTTTTCTATACTTGTGCATTTAACTATAATTGGCCATTAGTCCTCCAGTATCTTATATTTTAACTAGGAGAGTTGACTGCCACCTGTCAGGAAGATTTAAGAGAGTTTGTTATATAGCTCCATCTGATGAATCCCAGCCCATATATATATACACGTCCTTGTAAATCTCAAAGGAAATAAGGGTTCTAGTATGCACGGGGCACATCCTACACAAGAGAGGAAACAAAATCAGTCTCATAACAAGTATATAGAAAATAGCAATCGAGAGACATGATCATTACTCAACAAAATACTTGAACAAATAATATGATGAAAACTAAAAGTGAAACCAGTCTTACCAACATGTTGAGAATTTGAGAGTAATTTAAGAAATTTATTTATGATTTGAATTGTTCAATCTAATTTACAAGAGGCTCAGTCATGCCTTTTTTATTAAAACAATTAATAGTTGCCTAAAAAAATCTAATTTAGGTTAAGGAAAGATACAATATTTAAAAATAGAAAAAGGATGGAGGTACTTGTTACTCGTCTTTATTCTAAAAATGACCCATGAAAAATAAAAAAACCCTAACAATCAAAAGGCTAATCAGATCCTATTTTCCTTTATTTGTCAACACAACAAAATTTCATATTGCAGCTCTTTATATTTTTTTTCGTCCTTCAAAATCTAAATTATTTCAATACATTATATTTAAAAATTGAACAAGAAGAAAACAAATTTTGATATCAATAATAATCACGGCATAAGACCATACATACACATGTGTGTGTGTATACACTACTAGAATCCCCAGTAAAGGCAACGGGAGCAAGTGCTTGTTGCAAGCGTAGGAAGGGTCGTTGCAAAAGATTTTGGTTTTCTGATTAAATTAATACAACTGCAACGGGAGGCCCTTGCAAATAATCACGCTTGCAAATATGTGATGGATCCCCTTGCTAATGTCTCCTATTGGCCCTTGCAAATAATAATACCCAACCCAAACACGACAGATATTATTTTATTGTGAATTGTGTTACTATTTGCAAGCGTCACCGTTGTAAATGTTTTTGGATTTCTTTTTTATATTATTATATTGTGAAAGACATTACTATTTGCAAGAGGCACCGTTGCAATTGTTTTTGGATTTCTTTTTTATATTATTATATTCACCAAGACATTACTATTTGCAAGGGTCCCCGTTGCAAATGTTTTTAAGATGATGTTTTTATTATTTTATTGTAAAGGCCCTAACTATTTGCAAGGGCCCCCGTTGCAAATGATTTTAAGTTTATTTCTTATATTATTATATTCCAAACGCCCTAATTATTTGCAAGCGACACCGTTGCAATTGTTTTTAAGTTTAAGTTTATATTAATTTAATGTGAAATGACTAATTATTAGCAAGAGGCACCGTTGCTAATGTTTTTAAGTTGTAGTTTATATTTTTTAATTTTAAAGGTGATAACTATTTGCATGAGCCACCGTTGCTAATGTTGTTATAGGTTTCGTTTATATTATTTTTATTGTAACAGTCCTTACTATTTGCAAGAGACACCGTTGCAAATGTTGTTCAGTTTCATTTTATAATTTTTTATTGTGGAACTGCTAACCATTTGCATGAGCCACCATTGCTAATGTTTTTTAAGTTTCAGATTAAATTTTTTTGTTATATTATGAGACAATATCTGTAGAATTGTTCAAGGGGGTCCATATTTCAGTGGTCACTGGTTCAAAACCGCCCTTTGACTGATATTTGTTATTTTTTTAACACTTGCTGAAAAATTTTGTACCATGTATAACAATAAGATTATAGCCCCATATATATATTATATTTGATATTCTCTTGGATGCGAAACAGTAATATAAATGACAACCGTCAAATAGTTTTAATATCGTTGTTAAGGAGAAGGGGAATGATATTACATAAATGAAACCAATTCAACAAATGATAACTAGAAATTTAATGTGTCATAAATAACAGCATAATTAACCATTAATTATGTTCACTTTGGTTGCCTTAACACAAAAGAGCCCATGCCAACGAAAGCGTGCCAAGGGCATATGAAGGGGTGGCTGTGCAATTGATAGGGCAATGAAGGGGTGGTTGTTCATCCTTCAAACACTATTTTATTGCTGCACCATTGCCCCCCACAATCTTCTATTCTGCAACAAACACAATATTAATTTTGTGATCAGAAAAAAAAAACGATTAATAGAATGGAAAACAGTAATCCTAATACTAATCCTTCAAACACTATTCCTAATCCTCGAAATCCTAATCTGCCAAATCCTAATCCCGTAAATCCTAATCATGCGCAAGGGGATGAAGAGGTCATAATCTATAATAGGCCAGTGGTGAAGGAGCCTGGAGATGGCTCCGAATGGCGAGTACCAGATCCTCCAGTGCATGAAATTTCCTCTTCGGACGAAGAAGTCAATTGGTTACAACAGAGCCCTCCCGGTTACCCTTATGGCCCACCAGGAGAGCCTGGGAGTTTGGGACTGAGGAGAAGCAAGAGGGTTTGGAAAAATGTTGACAACAACAATAACGGACACCGGGTCAGATACTTCCCTAATAAGAAGAAGAGACACCCACGAGGGGGTCAAGAGGACTAGTTTGGATTGAAATTAACCTTTTTTACTATTATAACCCTAGGGATGGGGTAATTTCTTTGTTAGTATTTGATGTTTTTGGTTTTCATAACTGTGACTGTTTGTATATATTATTTTTTTTATCTTGTTACTCTATGTTGTATGTCGTATTATCTATGTAACCGTTCCATATCCGTTGAATTCATGTTTGTGAGGTTTTTGTTTGTTGGTTTGTTAAATCTACAATTGTTTTTAAATGTTCTTGGTTCCCTACTGCAAGCCCACTGCTATGAGCAAATTAAACTCAATTGTAAAAATGTTAATTTTGACATAATAAGGACTAAAAGGCATAATTACATTCATGGGACTGACAAGATATATGTCGGAACTGAGCACATAAGGGAGAATCTTACCAGCATAATTAGCTAATAATGACAGAAAAAAAAAGAACAGCAAACTAAGAAAATGCGCTGACCTCTTACAAGGTAGAAAGCCAAAACCTAATCACTTTGGTTGCCTTAACACAAAAGAGCATAATCTTCTCCTCTGCAACAAACACAAACACAATATAATTAGTCTTGTGATCCGAATTTAAAAAAAAAAAATTGAATAGAATGGAAACTGTAAACCCTACCAGCATAATAGAATGGAAACTTGTAAACCAACAAACCTGTTTTCTCCCTTGTGTTCAACTTTTAAAAAAAAAATCATACCAGCATAATTAAAACAGTAGCACAGAACAGTCACTGTGAATGAAGTTGTGAGATACATTCTAAATGTTGGCAAGTAACTCTCAGATTTACCTCACAGTGCTAGGAATTTTATTTCTCAGTTATTTGCACAAATCAGTGCAGTTTGCTGTGCTTGTTGTGCTTGCTGTGCTTGGAATTGTACCTCACAATTTTTCTTACTAAATGGAGTGTGCTTGCTGTGCTGTGTGGAGAGTTGATTTAATTGATTTAATTGGTAGTTTTTTTGTGCTGTGCTTGCTGTGTTGTGTGTAGAATGTCAATATGGATTGCCCGGTACTAACAATATTCAATTAAGTCCCAAACTAAGCATGTATTGAAGAAATTGTAAATATGTGACTTCTTACCAATTAGAAACCATCCTCCTCAGATTCATAAAAGCCCCCCCCCCAATAAGCTTCTTGCCCAGCTGGCTCCATGTCATTCTCTGCCTCATCTTGCTATATCGGGTTACCGTCGTTCGACCTAATTGGTTGTGTGACTCCATAATATCGTCCACTAGGTCGAACTCATCTTCTTGAATGACCGTATTATCCCAATCAAAACCTGGTCCGTCCGAGACCTCAATGTGATTGTCCATCATTTCCTCTTGGTAAAATTCAAGGTTTGCATCGTCTTCCTCGTCACGAAACTGGCCTTTCGGGGATGTTTTGAAAGCAACCCACCATTTTTGTCTTTCACGGTCCGGAGAAGCATAAGGAAGGTAGCTCACTTGGACCGCTTGACATGCCAATACAAACGGCTCATAAGTTTTTGGCCGAGAAGCATGTTTAACCTCCACAATCCCATGTTGGCAGTCGATCTTCACACCATTTGTTATGTCAAACCAATTACACCTAAAGAGAACCACCTTGTTGCCTCCTTCGTATGAGAGCTCAATGACCTCTTCAAGAACTCCATAGTAGCCGTGAGGAGTGCCACCTAATTCCCACTCTCCTTTGATGCAAACACCGCTATTTCTTGACGACTTGTTTTGCCCATGCGTTTCAGTGTGATATCGGTACCCGTTGATTTCGAACCCTTCGTAACAGCTAGCTAGCTCTTTTCAGTGGTTTGATGGCTGTCTTTCGAACGCATGGGTCGCATTCACGGTCGGTTATTACCTTATGTCATAACCACTCTGCGAACAGATCTTGACGGGCTTTCCAAAGAAGTTGTGGGGTAGTGCCACGGTTGAGCATGACAGTATCAAACTCCCTAGATTTTCGAAGATAGTCATTAAGCATATATTTTGGGAGGTTCACCCCTTCTATTTTATACTTTTGTATAGTGTGACATAATAGAAGTGATAAATAAGAATATTGTACCCTAAGAATTTGTCACGTATCTCTGGGTAGTTGAGGACGACATAAGTGTGTGCTGCTTTAAATTCATCATCAGTGAGTGTCCTTCGATTCTCCCTACCAATGGGACGGCCAGTTCCGTCAAAAATTGAAAGGTTTCCCCTCGAAGTGTTACCTTTTTCAGCTCCTTTCGGGTCATTTAGTGATAAATCTTCGAAATAAAATCTGGAAGTGGTGGAGATCTCTTTGACTATCGTAGCCTCGACGATTGAACCCTCAACACATGCTTTGTTGGTAACTCTCAGCCGCTGTTCTTTGTTACGCCTTTAAAATGCAAGTTGATTTGAGTTAGGTTATATAGTACTATATGTTAAGAAGTAATTTAATTAAAGGGACAATTGAGAAAAAACTGCACCTTTCACATGGATACATCCATCGGGACCCTACTGGCCCACCCATTCTAGCCTCATGTGTCAAATGCACGACAAGATGCTGCATTGAATTGAAGAAACCCGGGGGGAAGATTTTTTCCATTTTGTAAATTGTGACGATAATATCCCTTTCTAATTGGTCGATACGGGATGGATCAAGTTCCTTGGCACAAATCTCTCTAAAGAAGCTTGAAATCTCACAAAGAACATCCCATACGGGATCGGTGACAAAATCTCGAAATGCAGCGGGGAGTAAGCGCTCCATGAACACATGATAGTCATGACTCTTCATCCCAATTAGGGTGTTAGTTGTTAGGTTAACACAACTTGACCAATTTGATCCGTGGCCATCGGGAAACTTGACTTTATCTTTGATCCAAGTTAGAACCAGCTTCTTATCATCTTGTGATAGTGCGAATGGTGCCTTCGGTTTTTTCATTTTTCCAGGGTTTTTGGTGCATGGGGTTAGGTTCTGTTTCGGTCGATTGCAAAGGAGAGCCAAATCTTTCCGAGCTTTTTCATTATCCTTGGTCTTGCTTCCCATGTTTAGAAGTGTGTTAACCAAAGCTTCCGTGAAATTCTTCTCTGTATGCATCATATCAATATTGTGCGGCAAGAGATTGTCTTTCCAATAGGGCAAACTCCAAAAGATACTCTTCTTTTGCCAATGGTGAGTCACACCATAACCCTCAAACTGTGATAATTTCTTAGTTTTACCCCATTCCATATGACCTAGACGGTTCACTGCCTCGAGTATTTGATCTCCCGTCAACCTTGGTGGTGGCCGATCCCTCTCTTCTTTGCCTTTAATGAAATTCTTTTTGTCTCGACGAAACGGATGATCCAAAGGCAGGAAGCATCTGTGAGCATCGAACCAGCATGCTTTCCCACCATGTTCCAGTTGGAAGGCCTTTGTTGCACCTTGGCAATAATAACAACCCAATTTACCTTTTGTTCCCCACCCGCATAGCATCTCATAAGCCGGATAGTCGCTCACCGTCCAAAGAAGTGTTGCTTTCATGTTGAAATTTTCTCCTCTAGATGCATCCCATGTCACTTCACCTTCGTCCCACAACTTGTTCAATTCGTCGATTGACGGTTCTAGCAGAATGTCAATGTCCCGACCAGGATGCTTCGGTCCCGGTATGACAAGCGCGAGAAACATGCTTTCCTCTTTCATTATCATCCCAGGTGGTAAGTTATAAGGAAAGACAAATACCGGCCAACACGAATATGGAGCTGCACTCGAGTTAAATGGCATGAACCCATCCGTCGTTAACCCTAATACAACATTTCTAACCTCTTTAGCGAACTCCGGATACTTTGATGCGAAATGCTTCCAAGCCTCACCATCAGCTGGGTGCACCATCATCCCGGGTTTGTCACGCTTACTGTTCTTATGCCACGTCATATTAACCGCATTTGATTTGGTCATGTAAAACCTTTGCAACCTTGGTGTGATAGGTAGATAACGAAGTTGCTTTTGTGGGACTGGTTTTGCGTTAGTTCTTTGTATAGGATAAGTTCACCAATTCACCATATATACTGTAATTTGTAAGATTCAAACTAATAATTCAATTATTTAAAATTGTTTTATTCTATTAATAATAAAGTCGATATTCCATAATTTGAAATTGTTCTTTGATCTATTTGAAATTGTTACATGTACGTAAATAAAAAATCGTGGAAATATTTTTGTTCATATTAATTAAAATAAGGTATGTTTCAAATTGAAAAGGAGAATGCTGAAAAGGGATAAAAGTGATAGCTTTTCTTTTTTGGGTTGCGCATGATTAGGAAACCAAAAGCGCCTAGATTAAAATGAAACGGTCATCCGCTAATTTTTAAATTTTACTTGTAAGCCCTTTAAATTTATTATTTTATATACAAGGACTAATACATATAAAAAAAATCAGTAAATTTTTCATATTATCTAATAAAATATTTTTAACATTTTAAAGGTGACTTAGGACCTCGAGCATGAACAAAGATCTGCACATGTATACGAATGAAACACAACTTTGACACATCATCTTTATTTGACAATTATACAAATTATATTTCCCACTTTATATGCATGTAAATCAACAGCATGCATCATCATCTTTATTTGACAATCATACAAATTAAATATTACACTTTATATGCATGTAAATCAGCAACATGCATCATCAATGCATCATCAATACAAAATCAATAGATCATTATACTTAAGATTTTAACAGTTCGGGTGCCGAACAATGCTGCATTTAGCTGGCAATTTTCTGACATGATCGACATTAACTCCCAATTGACGAATCAAAACAAAGTGTTTGTATGAACAAAAGCATTGCAGATTGGCCTTTCTTACGGCTCTGCAACAGTTAGGTGTTGGTCGTGGCGGAATGAAGCCTCTCATAGACGGCAAACAAGCAGTGATGTCATCGTTGTTCATTCCACACAAGCTTAAAGCTGATACCATACCATTATTTGCCACAAAATATAACAATAACATTGACAAAAAAGCCAGCTTGAGAGATGGTTGAAACTCCATATTGTATATTCAAAATTTTCGAATTGAATTATGCTAGAACGCCTTAGGTTTGAAATTTTGGAATGAATAATATGAGTTTATATATCCAACAAATATTGGATATATGGTGGTTGTATTGTTGTGATTTTGTTAAAAATTGATAATTACAATTTGTAGATTTGTTGCGCGAGCATAACTAATTTTGTTGGAAAAATGATAAAGACAAGGTTTCATCTTTAATTAATGGACGTAGTTAACTTTAGTTACAAATTATTTTAGTTCAAAAAAATAGCAAGGATTAGGTTTTCTAAATTTAGAAGAGCATATTGTTCAGGATTTGTTAATTAGTTGTTTTACATCAGATATTTTAATAAAGTAATTTTGAAAATTTTGAGATTACATAAAATTCTTCCTTTTTTGTCCACTATTGTAAAAATAAAAATTAATTTAAATAAGGTTGAAAATAAAAATGTAAGTCTATAGATATGTTTTGGATCAAAATATCATATTTCATACAATTAAAGTATTATCTAGTTTTATACCAATGATCGTTGATTTTGGACCAATAAAATTTCAAAACATTTTATATAAGTTGAAACATATACACTAATGTCTTGCCTTACCTTAGCTATATATATATTTTTTTAATCAAATGTTGGTTCAGTCCGTCATGAGCTAATTTTATGTCAGCCTGTGTAAAATCCATTCAACATTTTTTATTGTAGCATTTTATTTTTTAGATAAAGATGAAGATAAGTCTATTAATGTTAAATTTTCATAAAAAAAATATAAATTAAGTTTTAAATATATTCAATATTGTATTAGTCACTAGATTAAAATATTTTTTTTCTTATTTTTCTACAAAATTTATACAAAAAAAAAAAAAACTCAAAACTTACCTAAAAATCAAGTCCACCGGTCTAAATTCGGGTAAATATTTTAACAGAGTAGTTTTCTCTTCATGCAGCGCACATACTATAGAATCAAAACTGAACTACATATGGTTATTGCGCTTTACGAAGCAAAAACGTCACTGTTAAAATCTTTATCCTAAATTGCTCATACCACAACTCCATCCCTCTCTGTGTCGCAGCCAACCCACTCTCCCTCAAACCCTACGCGAAATAGAAAGAGAAACGGGAAAAACCCTAAACCCTAAATCGCCTCTTTGGCACCTCTCATCCGATCCTCTTGCTTCCCTCTGTCGTTGCCAATTCTTCACAGGTATGGCAGTTTTAAACTTGATTTTATTGTACTGGTTTTAGTGATTTCTATTGAAATTAGAAATTAGATGTTGGAATTTATATTGAAATTATAAATTTTATTGTACAACAGAGTCGTGCCAGGAAGGTGTTTGAATAAATGCTTTTGTTAAGGTGAAAGAGAAAGATGATGAAAACCAAGAGATGTGATATTGATAGGATCGTTTCAGGTTTAAGTAAATCTAGTTAGCATGTTTGACGTGCAAGATTTATAAGCTAATTTCAGATGATTGGAATTATGTTAGTGTAACTATAGGTATTCGAGTACCTGCAAATGAAATTACCATATATGGACTAGTATTCAAATAAGAAACAAATAAGGATATTAATATATTGTGATAATTAAACTAAATCTGAAGTGATATGTTATTTTGTTTTATGATGTTATATTGTGATAATTAAACTAAATTTCCTAAAAAAATGGGAGATGATATTAATATATTACATTATTTTGTAATTCAGTTTTGATTTTTTTTTGAGTAAAAATAGGGATCTAAGTACCTATTATTTCAGTTTTGATATTATAACTATAAATATTGTATAAATATGAATCTAATGTAATTTCTTACAAAATGTACATATATGTCATTAAAAAAATGCAAGAAATAAGTGTGTATTACTAAAATTAATAATTATATGTGACAAATATTACAAACAATAATAAAATAAATTTTGTTTTAATTTTTGAAAATGTAAAGGTATCGTCAGTTTTCTCTAATAACTTATATTTAATTACCTTTCTAAAGTTATATATGTTGAATATTTTTCAGAATCAAAATGTAAAAGGAACTGCTAGCTAACATTTGTTAATATTTCTTAATATATATAACGACTAGTTGGAAAGAAATTAAAGAGTATTTTGCATCTTTAAGAGATCTACTATAATTAATCTGATGTTTAACCGAACATATCATACAAAAAACATGTAACAACAGGCATGTTTAGGCTCACTTTACATTCACACGCTAATTGTGTACGAAGGCTAGTAAATTTATTTATTATTTTTCCTTAATATAATTTATTTATGTACACATTATGTGACTATGATCAAGAATGCATAATATGTTTTGATCAATATATTGTATTGAAATAGTAACTATAATTCTAAAATTAAAAACTAATTGTTTTTATAGTAATTTTGTATAATTAGAGGTTATCTCGCAAATAAAATTGAAAGATGCTATTTTTTCTGTACCACATGCTCCCTTCAACTTGTTTGTAACAATATAAAATTATTTTAGAATTTTTGTATCCAAAATTTACGAGTATATTATTATTTGCGCATGATGTGGTGAAAAAAATTAATGAATAGATTGTTTTTTGTCACATCACATTATAATCAATAAAGATGACTTCTTTTAATACTGTAATATACAAATTTAAAAATTGGAAAAATGTACACAAAATATTTTCATCCGTACCGCATATTACGTATAAAATTAAAGGTCAAAAACATGTTTTTATTTACTATTTTAGAATATCCAAACAAAAAAAGATTCATAAACACATCATGGTTTTTCTTCACCATATGATCGGCATCAAATTGCAAGAAATACGTGACAATCGAATCAGTTTCAAAAAAAAAAAAAAGGCAGAAAGATATGTACATGAAACATTTTTATCTATACCACACAACAAGTAACAAACAGTTTTTAACAATTCTTTACTGTGCATCTTGCGGTAAAGAAAGTTTGTCAATAGACTATTGTTTCGCATCATATACGATCAATACAAAAGAACTATAAAATCAATATTTTACAATTTTCTATTATATAATTAAATATTTGGACTACAAGCAACAATCAATTTTTCTGGTTAAAAATTGTAAAATGATTGGTCTTCTATGAATCTAGTTTGAAAGTTCTACATAATTATGAGCATGTACGTAAAGTATAATTAATATAGTATTTATGCTGTATTTAAAGACGAGATAGATTTTTTAAAAACCAGATTAACTCAATCTTACAATGAGAAATATTTACATTTAAAATTTTTAAATCATTTACTATAAAATATTTGTAGGTTAGAATATTTAGAGGGCAAAAACTAGACTTTGGTCTACTGGCAAAGGCACATGTCCTCTGACGTGCATGGGAGGTCATTAGTTTGAAACCCATATAAGAAAAATCCTTTGTTATAATAACATGAGTTTGAAAAGAATTTTGGGTGGCTTGACTCCAACCCTCTTATTAAAAAAAAATATATTTAGAGGACTTACAAGAATAATGAAAAAAAAAATCCATACAGAAACTGTATGGTCCAGCCTACTTCAAATGTATAATAGTACAAATCCTAATTATAACCCTCCAATTTATGAATAACCGCATAGATGCGTTTTATAATATGCATGGATTCTTAAAAGATAATATTGTGCGGGTCATAATCGCTCTATAATGAGTTCATCAAAACATTGCTCTAGCATTGCTCATGATTCATAACTCGTTCAGAATTAACTCGTATTCAACTCATCATCTGACTCGAGTTGACAGATTCGGTTTACTCATGAGTCAAATCTGAGGCCAACTCAGCTCAATTCGGATTCAACGGTGGTATGTAATATATTACATTATTTTTATTTCTTTCTTTACAAAACATAAATATTGGAAACATGTGAATTTTTCGTCTAAGATATTATATAGGAAACACATTTTGCATTTAAAAATTGATAAAACAAACAACAACTACCTATTGTTAAAATTGATAATTATGTTTTACATATTACACATAATAATAAACTTTTTTAATTTTTTATTGTCACGGCATGCAAATATATGAGTAACAATTTATTTTTTCTCTTCACCTACGGAGTAAATTAGAAATATTATTGGGTAACACGAAAGCAAGCACTAATTAGCACCTTTGTTATCTCTGTACCTTTAAATTAGAAATATCATTGGGTAACACTAAAGTAAGCACTAATTAGCAGCTTTAACACAAAGTACCATGCGGATGTGAACACAAATAAAAGAAACGGGCGCTCTGTCGCTTCCTGATTGGACGCTGAAAACTAAATTAATTCTCAATTCAGGGATGGGCCATGGGCTATTAACAACTGCTCTATTAAGAACACTCTGTTTTCGGTTTTGTGAGAAACCCACTTCCCAATCCAAAAAAGTTTCTCTGTTTTTCTATAAAATTTCATTGTTTATATTAAAGTAATTTGAGTTTGTCATGTGAGAACAAATGATTCATGAAGAGAGAAATTGTAATTTGAGTTTGTCCTTTTATTTTATGTGATATGGTTACCTACTCTGCAATCCGTCCTTTTTCTAATACACACATTTGTTTTTATTAGAATGTTTTATCTTCCAAAAGGACGTTTTGGTTAAACTTATATACATCATGAATCATTTGTTCTCACATGACAAAAGTAATTGAAGCAATAAGTGTTCCACCAAAAAAGTGTTTCACCCAAAATCCAATACATCATTTACTGACAGTGTGGCGGGTCACTGACGCTTCCACTTTGCCTTTACCAAACTACTTGTTTTGCATGCCTATCCTACAGCGATTAATCCCTAACTCTGTGAATGCCACATAGCATCTGTCATTCTCCAATTTGAAGTCAAGCACTAGACTAGTGCGTTCTATTCATCTTTTAGTTACACAACTAAATTCAATCCCCATCTATCTCTGTTCATCTCTTCTCTTTTGCAACTGCATTCAATCTATCTTGCAATTCTGTCTCCGACTCTCTGATCTCTTGCCGTAGGGTACGCGTCCAAATCTCTGTTTCTCATCTCAGCCCTCTGCTCGATCTCTTGCCATCGGGTACACGGTATCTCTTTCCAAAATCTCTATTTCTCATCTCTCTTGCTTATTAACCAACAAATCTATGCCTTTTGCTATTTTCATTCTAAATCGAATTCTCTCAATCACCAATTTAGTACGTGTTTAAAAAGAAAAAGAAAAACATTTTGCTACTTGTTATTTGTCATTCCCAAGCAACACTAGAAAGGAAAAAACAAAAATCGAAAAAAACAGAGAAAAAAACAGCCGCTTTGAGGAAGCTGCCGCAGTAGAAGAAAGAAGAAACTTCAAGATGGCTCTATCAACCGCTGCCTGGACCATTGCTGAGTGGGCAGGGTCTGCTGTTGTCGGAGAACTTATCAGCATGGGTTTTTCGCGTCACCATGAGCTGCCAGCCGATAGCAAAGCCGAGCTAAAGAGGCTACAGGCAGCTCTTCCCCAGATCACAACTGTCATGGGCATAGTCGAAGCTCTGATGATGAAGAACCCGAGTGCTCGCCAATGGGTCGAGCACTTTAGGCAGGCTGTTGAAGAATCCGAAGACGTGCTTGATGAGTTGGAGTACAAAAAACTGGAGGATAAGGTGAAAGACCGAGATGAGGCGGGTGGATCCGCTTCTAGTTCAAAGAAGAGAAAACGATCTACTATCAATGATGATACTTTGGAGAGGTTGAAGGAGGCCGTAGCAATGTTGGATCAGGCTGCTAAAGGTGTGGAGAATCTCCTTCAAGCTGCCACTGTTCTAGGTATTCGTGATCTTTCTGAATCACGACAACAAACCTGTAAAGTTTTAAGTCGCGAAACTACATCCTTTATAGTTGAAAGAGAGTTGTTTGGCCGGGAAGATGAGAAGCACAAGATAATTGATTGGCTAAAGCGGCCAACTGATGTCCGCCTCTCTTCGTTTGGTATTGTCGGGGTGGGTGGACTAGGAAAGACCGCCCTTGTACAATTTGCATATCAAGAGATGCGCGGGTCGAATCATTTCGACAAAACAATTTGGGTTTGTGTTTCTACCAACTTCAGTGTTGAAGATATAACGAGAAAGATGCTTGGTGAACTGGGAGAAAATAATTGTTATAATAAACCATTAAATGCGCTTCACGAGACCTTGAAACAAAATATACATTTAAAGAAAATTCTTCTCGTTTTAGATGATATATGGGATGATGAGAAAAGGAGCGACTGGGACCAACTGATTGCTCCTTTGAGGTTTGTACAAGAAGGTAGTAAAATCATATTTACTACTAGAATGAAATCAGTGGCAGACTTGCTTGCAAGTGTGATAAGTACAGAGCATGAATCTCTATCATTGCAAGGCTTAGGAGAGCAAAAGTTGCAATTGCTCTTTCAGAGCTATGCATTTCGTGGTTTTAACCGTGACAATCATAGAGATTTGCAAGCAATTGGAGATCAAATACTAAAAATGCTCCGAGGTAGTCCATTAGCAGCAAAGGTGATCGGAAGCTTGCTGAATTCACGCATGGACCACCAGTATTGGAGAAGTGTTTTGAATCACGGGTCCCTATTTAACTTAGAGCAAGCAAAGGATGTGGTGGAGGTTTTGAAATTGAGCTACTACCATTTACCCGCAAATTTGCAGGTATGCTTTAGATTTTGTAGCATATTTCGTCAAGATCATCTGTTTGATAAAGATGACTTGATCAAAATGTGGATCTGTTCTGGATTCATCCGGCAACAATCAAGTCAAGAAGAAAGGCCAGAAGATATTGGAGAAGATTACTTCAATCTTCTTTTAAGGAAGTCATTCTTTGAATATGTTGAATCATGGAGAGGTGAGAGATATGTTATGCATGATCTGGTGCATGAGTTGGCCCAAAATGTTTCCCATGGAGAATGTTGTAGAATAGAATCTAATGATAAATCAATTACCATACCTACCACTGTACGACATGTTTATGTACATGAACGGCAAATGGGAAAGGTCTCCCATCTTGAAAATTTACGCAGCTTGGTTGTAACCACTAATTCGGATTCATTTGTTCTTCCGAATAATTTAATTAAGAAAAGTTTACGTTTATTGAAAATATGTGGATCCGGAAACAGTGAAATGCCCAAAGAGATAAGCCGTTTGGTACACCTTCGCTACCTGTCCGCACAGGGAGTTGGACCTTATTATGTCATTGATGAAACGTTCAAGTACTTGCTCCTTGCTTCGGTTCACAAACTTTATCATTTGCAAGTACTAGAAATTCCAGGATATAATGAGGATGTGATCTATTCAGCAATGGAAACAACTGGAATAACCAATCTACTTAGGTTGCGTTATATGAGGCTTCCGAAGGAGATAATGCAAACCATTAATGGAGTCCACATGCTGACGTCTCTCCAAGAGTTAACCTTTTTTGTTGGACAAGAGAGTGGTCAACGTATAAATGAACTGGGCACACTAAAGAACCTCCGACATTTGTTTATTAAAAACATTGAGAATATAGAGGATCATACTGAAGCTAAGAGTGCCAACCTATTAGGGAAGAATAATCTCATGTCGCTCTCCCTGAAATGGACCTCAGAGAGCAATCCTATTCACCCTGAGAAAATCTTTGATTGCCTCCAACCCCCTCCAAGTCTCAAGGAATTGACAATTAACAATTATAATGGCCAAAGATCTCCTAATTGGATGGAGGATTCACCGCCTTCAGACCTATCATCCCTCAAATTACTTAATTGTCCTCTTTGGAAAAACCAATTATTTTCGGGGGGAATACCATATTTGAAAATTCTTGATATACGTGATTGTCCAAATCTGGACAAGTTACCTGATATGCCACTTTCTCTAATTGAATTCCAAATTAGTAATGTGGGCTTGAATTCTCTTCCAGCTTTGTACCAAAATTCTGGTAATAACACTCCTGCACCATTATCCCTAAAATCATCACTAAGAGTAGTGGAGATAGAAAGGTGCCCCAACTTGAGATCTTTGAACGGATTCCTGCAGCAAGACAACATAGATTTTCAGTCTATCAAGGAGATAGTAGTCGGAAGTTGCAAGAATCTCGTACATCTAGCAATGGGTGCATTTGGGAAATTTGTATCGCTACAAAAATTAACAATAGGTGAATGCCCAATGCTAATGGCAGTTGATAACCAGAGCACCCTCCTTCCCATGGCACTCAAATACCTTTCAATAAAAAACTGCGGTAAAGTTGATGAGCCACTGCTGGAATCAGCGTCAAGCCTTCCTACTCTCACTTCTCTATGGATTTCTGATTGTGCAAATATTTCTCGTATTCCCTCCTCAGAAAATGCATTTGGATCTCTCAATGTGCTACGTATATCAGGATGCAAGAAGCTCGTTGAACATTCATCTAGGGAACAAGCACATGGTGCCGACCGAGGAAGTAGCTTGGCTTCTTTAAAGATCAAGGAGATTCACATTGATAACCTCTCTCTCCTTCTCATCGAACCACTCAGAAGCCTAAGCTTTGTTAGCAACCTACATGTTTCCGATTGTTCATGGATGGAGGCATTGCTGGAGCAATGGGTTCTGCAAAACAGCAGTACCCTCAAGTGGTTGAGTCTCAAGCGTGTGAGAAATCTCAATATATTGCCTGCTACAATGGGGAGACTCACTGTGCTTGAAATGCTGACAATCCGTGGGGCTTATTTGCTGGAGGAGCTTCCGGAGTTACCTGCTTCTCTAAGGGACTTATATATCTCTGGTGCAAGGTCTCTGAAGTCATTGCCTGCTACAATGGGGAGGCTTACTGCCCTAGAAGATCTACATATTTTGAAAGCCGAATTGCTTGAGGAGCTCCCGGAGTTACCTGTTTCTCTAAGGGAATTATTAATCCGTGATGCAAGGTCTCTGAAGTCATTGCCGGCTACAATGGGGAGACTCACTGCCCTAAAAATTCTAAAAATCGATGGGGCTGATTTGCTGGAGGAGCTCCCGGAGTTACCTGCTTCTCTGAAAGAAAAGAAAATCGAAGGGCGTGGTGGCCGATTGCTCTGAAACGTAAGGACACTCTACTTTTCATAACAGAAATACTCTGAAACACTCTGCTTTCATAACAGAAATAAATCAGATACATTCGGCAGGATAATGCTTCATAACTTACCAACCCCGTATTAATAAGGTACTTTCTTTTCCAATTTTTTTGAATAAATTAAAGGATCTTGCAATAGATTTGTCTTTTCTCTTTTTATCAGTAAGATATTCTTATTTGTGACTCTTCTTGTTTCAAACTTCAAAAACTTTTCTTGTTTCAAACTTTTTATCAGTTGCTATCTGTTTTACTTTACTTTCTTTATTTAAATTTGAGAGATACTATCATATTTCAAATTTTTAACTCTCCCTATGACTAAATAATATAACTAGTCTCAAGCCCGGATAAAAGAAGGACAGTTAAAAATAAAAAATTTGAAATGTGTTAATTTGAAGAATAGCAACTCAAATAAAAAAAAAAAAAGACACCGAAATTTGCAAAAAGAACTGAAATAACTAAAACTATACAACAAAAGGAAGGTTTATTTTGATAAAAAGCGAAAGTTCTTATTTAAAAGAACATGCACAAAATTCACAAAGCGTCCAGACTTCATTTCTAACAAGTTCCACTTTATTGGGACTAGTTTGCCTAAATTCCCTGTTGAAGTGTCTGATGTCCTTAGCTGAAATTATTTCTAGCTGTTCTTTCCTTTTGCTTTTTTTTTAATCATCTTTTAAAGTGCTGCTGGCCAGCAGTACCTGTTTGGTTTTCATACCACTAGTGTTTCTTGCCTTTTAATTGGTACCTGTTGTTTGGTTTACATACACTAATTATTTACCAAACTTGCATACTAATTACCTACTCTGCTTGCGATGGGCTTAATCACTGTCTATGTGCTTTAAAAGTCGTGCGGAATAGTTTAAAATTTGTTCGTATCTGTTTCAGTTTCCGTGCGCGCATATCTTAAACTAGATCGGACGGTCATCATCGTTGAACATGAAAGTAGGTCCGGTGGGCATCGGACCTACTCCCTTCTCTTTAACTGAACATCTGTGTAGAAATGCAAAGCGAGCTACACGGACGTTTAATTAAAAGTCCGTGTAGAAAGGTATCGTACACTGATATTTAATTAAAAATCCGTGTAAAAAAGGTGAGGAAAAGTGAGGCGGGGAAAAGCCAACCTAGGCGAAAATTTTCGTAAAATTTGTTTTGAATTTTTGGGAGTCCCATTAGGGAGCTAAAGGAGGGAAATTCGAAATACTTTATCCACAGAGAGGAGGGATAGAAGGGCTTTCATAAACTCAAAGGTGACGTAATATCTGTGGTTATATCCGACCGTCCCATTATGATGGCTCTATCAACCGCTGTAAAAGGATCTTGTGCATCATCTAGAACCAGATCTAAACAGAAATATTATGTTACCTCAGAGAGGGCGGAAAATCTACCCACCACCTCCTAAATGAAGACATCAGGACCGTTCTTCATTTATCGGACGGTCAACAAAGCTTGATATTTACTAATCACCTAATACATGTACAACAGTACATACGAAAATAATTCAAAAAATATATTTTTATTTTTTTTACATCTTATATGGCCAAATAATACTTATACATATTATTTTTATAAACTTTCATCATTGTATGTCCCTTCAAATTGTAAAAATATTTTTGGACCGTTCATTTTCAAGCGGAAAATCAACGGTCGATCTGCAACGAAATCATTCCATATCTGTTTTAAAATGATCAAGGGAGAACATTGAATGTAACCAACATAAAAGTTTGGAAAATTTATTATGTATGAGGGTTGATCCAGCACGAAGTGTTTGTGGCCATCCGATACTTCAATCTTCAATGAACTAGATAGATGGGTAAATAAAAATAATTTTTGATCAAACTTTCACGGAAGACAATAAATGCAATGCTCTTTGATTTGAACGGTCCCGATCAATCAACGGACCAACTATTTTTGTGCGTCTTCACAATCTCACAAGGCAAGAGTTTATGTTTCATGAAACATAAACTCTTGCCTTGTGAGATTGAAACATAAACTCTTGCCTTGTGAGATTGTGAAGACGCACAAAAATAGTTGGTCCATTGATTGATCGGGAACGTTCAAATCAAAGATTACAGCCTTTAATCAAGTGCAGCAAATTTTGATGGAATTTTAACTTCATTTACCCATCCATCAAGCTGTATTATCTGAGATCTTTGAATTTTAACTTGTATTATCACAAAAATCACTCTAAAAAACCGGGAGGAGCTTGGGTCCGATGCCCATCGGACCTACTTTCATGTTCAACGATGATGACCGTCCGATGTAATTTAAGATATGCGCGCACGGAAACTGAAACAGATACGAACGAATATTAATCTATTCTGCACGACTTTTAAAGAAAATAGACGGTGATTAAACCCATCGCAAGCAAATACGAACGAATCAGATAAACTTTTTTGCAACGATGATGACCTACTTTTAATATGTTATGTACGAGAGCAGCTTGTGTCCGATGCCCATTAGACCCAAAGTGAGTTCGATGGGCTCTACCACCGTCCGATCTATCTCAAGATCCGTGCGCACGTAAATTAAAGATGGCGCGAAAGTTCTGGCGCGAATCAATCGTTATGTACGTATTTTTTAGGGGAGCGCGCAGCTTGGGTCCGATGCCCATCGGACTCAAAGTGGGTTCACGCCAGAACTTTCGCGCCCAGCAGGTTGGGTCCGATGCCCATACGTACATAACGATTGATTCGCGCCAGAACTTTCGCGCCGTCTTTAATTTACGTGCGCACGGATCTTGAGATAGATCGGACGGTGGTAGAGCCCATCGAACTCACTTTGGGTCCAATGGGCATCGGACACAAGCTGCTCTCGTACATAACATATTAAAAGTAGGTCATCATCGTTGCAAAAAAGTTTATATGATTCGTTCGTATTTGCTTGCGATGGGTTTAATCACCGTCTATTTACTTTAAAAGTCGTGCGGAATAGATTAATATTCGTTCGTATCTGTTTCAGTTTCCGTGCACGCATATCTTAAATTACATCGGACGGTCATCATCGTTGAACATGAAAGTAGGTCCGATGGGCATCGGACCTACTCCCTTCTCTTTAACTGAACATCTGTGTAGAAATGCAAAGCGAGCTACACGGACGTTTAATTAAAAGTCCGTGTAGAAAGGTATTCTTACACGGATATGTAATTAAAAATCCGTGTAAAAAGATTTTTAATTTGCAATTTCCGGAAATTATTCTATGTTAAAGCTAGCTTTTGTAATTATTTTGTAAAGTCCCCATAAATTATTTATTCTTCATAGCAGGTAAGTGTTAATTTATGTTTTCAAATCAGATTATTTAGACAGCATTAAGTATTTTACTTAGAATCAAAGTTTTAAATATTAAAGGTTTTTAAGTAATAACCTTTGTAGTGCTTATATATTGTTGCATGTTGTTGTTTTGTGCTGCTAATTCATATCTATAAAAGTATTTATTTAGATAGCATGAAGTATTTAACAAAAAAGAAACTGTGTAAAAAAAAAATTGTTGATTAAAGAACAAAATATATTACACAAAAAAGGATCCCCATACATCGTACCAAAAGAAAGGATCCTCATACATGTACCACAAATTTAAAGAAAAACTACAAAATAACTACAAAGCAAACAAAAAAAAAAACTTAATTAAACTAGTTAGATGGTGGTGGCTGCCTTGGCCTTGTAATCCAAGGGAAGAATGGTCTGGCTGCATTGCCCCTACGTACGTAGGGCTTTGGTGGTGGGTGCCCCCTTGGGCTTCGCCGTGGCACACTTGAGGGGGGCCATGGCCATGTCCTCTTCACGTAGGGAGGAGGCATTTCGAAGCCGGGAGGGACTGCGGGACGTTCGGCAGGGACTTCGAGAGGGACTTCGGGAGGGTTTGAGGGGGGCCGTGGCCCTGGCACATTTGGTGGTGGGTGCCCCCTTGGGCTTCGCCGTGGCACACTTGAGGGGGGCGGTGTCACGGCCATTTGAACATTCCAAATCTCAATCGGGGTTTCTCAGATTATATAGAATTTTGAAGAGTCGTTTCGTCTTCTCCTTAGAAATAATAAAAAGGCAACTTTTCGAATTCCGTTGTGGAATTGTTCAAATTAAACAAAACTTAAATAAATAATCTGATTTTTATACTTTGCGTGCACCACGGTGAAGCAAAAGGCAGACATCCTGGTAGAGAGATGGGATCACTTTTCGAAAGCCCAAAAGAAAGAGTGGTGGAACATTGTGAAGGTGAAGTACCTAACCAGTTAACATCTTTTTTTTAATTGTACATGAACTTAAATGCAGTAATTTGGGTGTCAATGCAGGCTCAGTGGAACATCCCGGATGACATCCCGGAGGTGGTAAAGGATAAGACATTGAAGATAATGAATGAAGCTTGGAAGCAATTCAAAAGCACGCTGAGTACGGATTGGATGGATCAAGGTAAAAGCCCGGTAGGCTACTATACTTGGCTGACTCAAGAGAAGTGGGAGAAGTTTGTGGAGATGAAGAGCACGGACGAGTTCAAGGTATGTAAATTCAGCAAAATTATCTTTTTTCCTTTATCGATTTGAATTATGTTGGTAAATGGTGTCCGAAATAGACACCCTGTTGCTGTTGTTCCAATCATATCTAAATGTGAAATGGTGTTTATTTTGAATAACTGAATTAATATGAAGTTGAAATGGTGTTCCACTCACAACTTGTAATTTTTTTGTTTGCTTTTTAATTGGTTTGTTTACTTTTTAATAAATGGAAAATAGTAGCTAGGCTAATTTTTTTACTTAAGTTGATGTGTGAAGAAAAAAAGGGAGGAGGGCAGGAGGATCGTTGCAATGAACAAGTTGGGGTCGGGTGGTTACCAGGGTAAAAGGGAGGAGTGGGCTAAAATACTGGAGTTGAACAAAGACGTTGACTCACCCGTGGTTAGGATAAAAAATACTAGGGCCCAAAATTGGACGTTGGCAAGGTCCGAGGTAACCACTGACGGGAGGATAGTACTACATCCCACGTTGCGACCCGTGGCTCAGAGAATGGTAAGAGTCGTTCGTTAGAACTATGTGTAATTCAAGCGTGTTAAAAACTTTGTGTACATCACTAATTCTTTTGCTATAACTAATTTTTCTATTCACAGTTGGAGGTGGAGGAGGAGGTCAATTCCGGTGCCCGGTCGGTCGAAAGGCAAGATGACTCCTTGTCCATAGCGCTCGGGAATCCAGAACACCCTGGTCGAGTAAGGGGCGTAGGTTTCTACAGGGGCTGGAAGGACGTATTCAATGGACCAAAACCTCGAAGGAAATCTCGTGCGAAAGTGAACAAAGACGAGATAGTTGCGCAGATACGCAAGGAGGTGAGCGCCGAGTACCACGCAAAGATAGAGGAGTTGGAAACAAGGTTGCGTGCCGATTTTACAGCTATGGCGCAGCCAGCCGAGCAAGCACCTCCCACCCCGACGGGAGTTCGGCGAAGTAGTCAGGCATCCGGGACGTTCGGATACAATTTGGATCATCTAAAGGTAATCACTACTTGTTCGTATTCTAAAGGCAATTACTACTTGTTGGACAATATTTCAATTTCAATAACTACTTGCATGAAATTGCAGGACGCCACAGCATGCGAACTCGTGCTGTGGCTCGGGAGTAAGCCTCTGATTGTTGCTAAGGGCATGGTACATCCAGCAGCCGACAAACTGCACAATGAGCAGCTACTTCCCGGCCATGCCGCCGTACAGATTGACAATGTCATGGAGGGATGGGAGCGCGTACCTCTTCCTGTCCAAATTATTGAGAATGGCATGCTCTATGTCGAAGATGCCCGGCTGTCATTCGTGCAATGGCCCAAGAATTAGATTATTTTGGATCAGGTAATGCATAAATAGTCAAGTTATTTTGTTACATTCAAAGCACTTCCTTTTCAAATACTTGAAAAACCCAAAAAATTTCGATACAGACAGTAGGAGATGATGGTAGTCGCACGGAGGGCGTGATGTCACCGGTACGGAGGGACGAAGCAGAAGGACCTTCCCAAACAGTTGCTGACCATGCTGCCGGAGCAGCAACTGCTGCTCCGGCAGCAGGGTCAGCAACTGATGCCCAACCAGCAGTTGCTGACCCTACTGCCCCACCAGCAGGCCATGACCCTACTGCCGGACCAGTAGTTGCTGACCCTACTGCCGGACCAGCAGGCCATGACCCTCCTGTCCAACCAGCAGGACCTCCACCTCGTCTGCTCACCGAGGAAGAATACAAGCTCCTGCCAGAAAAGGATTTGCGGGATCTCCACGACCGCTTGATGGCGGCACCTAAGGACATGAAGGAAGTCGTCATACCTGTCCCTCCGGGGATATTTCTACATGAGGGCTCGGTTGTACTGCTGTCGTTCACCGACTTCAAGGACTTTCTACATGCCTCGGGGTCCGATAAATGGCTCTCCGTGGGGCACATCACCATTTTCCTCATGTTAGTGACCAAAAATTGTTTATATCATGTGTATAGCACTGAAGAATATATTCTAATGTCATATGATAATTTTTCAGGAGGCTAATCAATAGTACTCACTGCAAGGGCAAACAGAACTTTTGTGCTTTTCTGGACCCCAGCGTACTTAGTGCGTCGAACGTGAAAAATGCTCCGAAGGTGGCTACGGATTACCTGTGTGGCGCGATGCGCCAAGCTGCTAAGGCGAAGAAGAGATTTCTTCTCTTGCCATACCACCAGATGTTAGTTCTAACCTTGTGATTAAATATATAAATAATTGAAATCACACCATCAAGTCAAGCAAACACGTGTCCTACTATTATATATGCCAAAATATCTGGGTACTGTATGCTAAGATCCTATAATTCTTCTTCTCCCACAGGGGACACTGGTGTTTGATCATCATTGTGCCTTGCCTGAGTGCGGTTTACGTCATGGATTCTTTGAAGCCCAAAGAAAAGATCGGATTTAGCACGTGCAAAGAAGCAATCTTCCCGTATGTGCAAAAGTAAGCAATAATCTTTCACTATGTTTGATTTTTTCCCAAATATAACAAATTGTGGAATTGCTAATTAGAGTCACTCCATTTTGTAAGGGCTTTTGCTACATACGTTACACAAGGAGGATTGCACAGCAAGGACAAGAAAATGGGAAAGAGGTTGACTAGGAGGTGGTGGCCGGTGAGCACAACACAATTCTATAATTTCATATTTTGTTCAAAAAATTATTGTCATTCTAACATAGGCCGCTAAATGTAAATTGTAGAGCCCGCAACAGGAGGCGGATTGGGAATGCGGATATTACATGATGATTTCCATGTTTATCTTTGTCGAAAGAATGCAATCCACATTTCCAGATGTGGTATATAATTCATATTAATTGTGCCTACTTATAATTCTCATTTCATTAAATTAGCAATTGATATTTGCGACTGTCTTGCATCTACCTTTTATTGTTACTAACTAATACCAAATTATAATTGTAGCAACCATCAAAGCAAACTGTGTACAGCAAGGAGCTGATCGACTATGTAAGATGTAGCTGGGCAAGATGGTTTCTATCTGAATATTGTAATGCTGAACATGGATTTGTATAACAATTTAGTGTATATATGAATTTAGCAAGAATAATTTAATGTCAAATTATCTGGAAAACTGGCTAGCAAAACAGAATGGTATATGAATTTTGTAGGAAAACTGGCTAGCAAATTAAACTGGAGGCTAGCCCAGAAATGAAAAAAATCAAGAAAAAAAAATGGGACAATTCTACACGGATATTAAACGAAAGCCCGTGTAGAACGAGTTGAGTGAGCAATGATTATTTTATATTTGTCCGTGTATAGTTATGATACCTACACGGATGTGAATTATAAGTCCGTGTCAAAGCTAACGCTACTTTAAACAAAAGCCCGTGTATGTGCACAGAGAGCTACACGGATGCTTTTATATAGTCCGTGTATGGTAGTTAAGAGAACTTCACGGATATGAAACTAAACGTCCGTGATAAAACACAGTAATTCCACACCATTGTTAAACAAACAACCGTGTAGAAATGAGTACAGATATTCTTTTATACAGTCCGTGTATGATAGTTAAGAATGCTTCACGGATATGAAGTTAAAAGTCCGTGTAGAAAACAATAATTGACACCGTTATTTATCAAAAACCCGTGTAGATCGTTTTCGGTGTCTACACCGATTATTTTATATTTGTCCGTGTACGATAGTTATGACAGGACACGGATATGAAATTAAACGTCCGTGTAGCTAGAGTAATTCGACACGGTTGTTCTGACCAATGTCCGTGTAGAACGAGTTCGGAGATACAAGGATTATTTTATTTTTTTATTGATTTGTTAAGAGAGGGACACGGATATACAACTAAATGTCCGTGTAGATAAAGTAACCGACACAGATATTTAGTTGCATTGTCCGTGAATAAAGAGTAGTCGTACACGGTCGTTTACGTAATATCCGTTTTGCTCGGTTATATGGAGAGCGCCACAGGCAGGTGTATGTTCACGGCTGTTTATTTGGTAATCCGTGTAGAAAGCGTTAGATATACACGGGTAAATATCCGTGTTTATAGAGGGTACCTTTTATACACCCTCAACTCATACACGGCAGGGAAATCCTTGTTGCTCTTCCGGTAATGTCCGTCTGCAATCTCTTTTTCTGTAGTAGTGAAAGTTAAATATTTAGAGGATAAGATGATTGTCACAACTAAATTAATTAAGAAAAGCAGAGTGAAGTTCGCAACAATTAAAGCATTTATTTATATCCCAGACTCTTTTATAAAATTTGATCTAACTCAAATTAAAGAAGCATTAAAATTTTATTCCTAGTAGACATTTAGTGGAGACCCTTTTTTGAAACTCTTCTAATTATGAGATGCATCATACGGAAGAGAACGTTCTTTATTTATTTTCTTGCTACAGGATAGAAGAAGAAAATCATTTTTTGAGAGAAATTGATGAAAAAGATGTGCTGAACTCTGCATTTTCACGTATCGTCCTTTGCCAATTCCGTGTTCTTTACTCTAGCTCTTAATGTCATTTTTTTTTGTCTGTCCATTTTAAATACATGTTATCCAGAAATCAAACGTTGATATAAAATAAGATTAATATGTGGAAAATGAATCAATTCGAAGATAATAGAACTGAAAAATGAACTTTTACATATTGAACGATACAGTGGAGGAGAAATTTTGCAGGAAGAAAGGTTAAAGAAATTAAACAAACAATTAAATGTGTAATTATATATGCAGGTTAGTACAGTAGAGAAGCTACATTAAGTAAGAAAGAATTAGAAAAGTGAGTCTTACCAACAAAATGTCGGGTTACATCTCTTTATATTTAAATCTACTAGAAAACAAATTTCAAATACAAGCACTTGGCTAATTTGATTTTCTCCAAAATCTTAATTATTTCAATACATTTTGGGAGCGACTAACAGTCCCTGCCATTCTGTTCCCTAACACCATGTTTGGTTGTGGCCTAAAGGTGGCCTAAAGGCTTTAGGCCACTGTTATTCCACCAAACATGATTTAAACTGCTGTGCCTAACATGGAATAGCTTAAATTTGGTCTGGCCTAAACGAGCCTAAATTAAACCACCTCCTCAGCTTCCTTAACGTTACGCCACTGGGCCCCACTGCTTGATAAATTGTTTTGGGTATTTTCGCTGTTGCCCCATTTCTCTTTCTCTTTCGTTGTTGCCCCATCTCTCTTTCACTGCTGCTTGTTAAATTTTTTCTCTCTTTCTCTTTCTTCTCTCTTTTGCTGCTGCCCCATCTCACTAGGGTTTTGAGTGTTGGTTGTGATCTTGTCTCTGTGGCTTTCTGGTGCCGGCGGGCTTTCTTGGTGCTTACCGTGTTTCCTTTCACAGTCGGGAGCGAAAAACAACAGTGGTGCCGGCCGATCTTCTTGCCTCTTTTGCGATTCCTTCTTTCGGGTAATTAAAGCACCCCTTTTACTTTGATTGTAGTGCGATTATGTTGGATTTGGAGAAATTTTACTTGTCTCACCCGAGTTGTTGATTTTCTCGGTGAGACGATGACATTGGGGTGTTTTGTTTTGCTGGTACGTTTGAGTGCCATGTACGGGCTTCTTTGTTTTTCCGTGTTCCTGTTACTGCTGGTTTTCTGGCACCGTACCAGTACTGGTATGGTGAGTATACGGGCTGTTCACTTCCTTTTTCTTTTCTGCCTGTGCTTGCCCTGACCTGTGGCTTGTGCCGTTTCTTTTGTTTGTCTGATGTCTCCAACAATTGTTAAAATAACTCTAATTTAATAACTATTTGAGTTTCACATGTAAGCGTAATACAAAAACCCACAATCAAATTAAATTAGAGTTTAGTACAATTTCTCTCTGATCCAGTTTTATTTGTCTTTATTACTGTAGGTTTGTATACAGTATACTATGTTTGTTTTACGCATGGTATGTTTGTAGACTTTGAATGGTATAATTAACTGGACATGTGGCATTTAACAGAGGGGTATGGCAAAAGAAGAAATAAATATATATATATATAAGGTTACATTACATGACAACTTAGTAATTTTTTATGGTGAGTGGTTCCTTTGTTATGAATTTTCTTACCTAATCATTCTACCATCCTATTCATTAGTCAGGCATTATTTCCCCAATTTTACTCATGCAGAAAACCTTTGTCAGAAGTTACAGCCTGTTGACACTAATTTTTTGCTCATATGTTTTCAAATATAAGACTGCTGTGTTTACCAAACAAAACTTGAAAATAGAAAAATATATAACATTGAGGCAGGAATCTGTGCTTTTATTCTATTTTCTTGGTAGTATACTGTATACACACTAATTAAAAATTTAAAATTCATCCCCTTTTCTTGGGTTAAGGGTGATGAAAATTAAAATTTAAAATTCATCCCCTTTTCTTGGCTGGCCTTCTGTTGCTGGTTGGCTTGTGTAGATATTAAAATTAATTATGTTGAATTTTACATAGTATCAATTCAATTCTTCAAAGTATATGTGACTCTGCATTAAATTAGGCATGGATCCCTCGGAGAGTCATTTGGCAAGCGAATGTAAAAAAGGAACACAAAGGACGCGAGGCCATAACTGGAGCGCTGACCAAACAACAATTATGTTGAATTTACTGAGAGAAGAACAAGTTACACAAAGGGTTACCAGTCAAGGGTCCTTTACGAAGCAGGTCTGGAATAGATTGGCACCAATATTGAGCTCACAATCAGAGCCAAATCGTACCGGTAATGAATTACAACGTCGCTGGAAAACTCTCAAAGCAGAATTCTATGATTACAAGTCTTGTGCTGAAAAGAGTGGATGGGGTTGGGATGCAGTATTGCGTGTACCCATTGCTCCTGATGAAAGTTGTTGGGAGGATTTAAAAAAGTATAAAGAACTTCTCAATTCAATGAATAATTTTTGCTTCAACTTCAATCATCTGAATATTAAAAGAAATCCAATTTATATTCTTTTGTAGTTCAATCCGAAGTTGTATAAGTGCAAGTCCAAGACTTTTCAATGGTACAATGTGATGAATGAACTGTGTGGCTCCAATATTGCCACTGGAAACTATGCAATGAGTGGTGCTGCTTCTAACGAACACCTTGAAGATAATATTAGCAAATCCGATAGCTCTGACTCAGATGGTAATGCGGTGCAAGAGTTGTCAGATTTTGATATTCGTGCTTTTAAAAACACCATGGAAGGGAATTATAATTTCTCCTTTGAAAATTCTGTTGGTGGTACGCCCGTAGAGCATTCTCCGGGTGATGCATCGGGTACTTCATCTGGTAAGAGAGATAGAGAGAGTTCCATTGGAAGGGGGAATGAGGTCTCCTCTAAGGGTAAGAAGTCGAAGGGGGAGCCTAGCCACAGTAACAACAACAATGATAACAACTCATCTATTTTTCTACTTGTTGAGGAGTCAAGGGAGCGGCGCATGCTTATGGAGGAAATGAAGAACAAGGGAAAGAAAATTGTCGAGAAATTAATCAAAGTGAAAAGGGATCAAGGGTTAAGCAGTCAGAAATTTTGTATCTTGCAAGAGATACTAAAAAATGATCCGAGTAAGGAGATTTTCATGGCATATGAGGGTGATGATCTTATCGAGTGGATAAACGAAATGATTACTTATCATAGCCTTGCAAAGCCTTAATTTCCATGCGAATCCATGCCTAATTTTGGTCATGCAATTTATCTAATTTGACATTTTGTACTAACTATATGAGCATATTAGATGTTTGCATGTTGTTGTATATGTCCTTATTATATATGAACCATGCTCACTGAAGAGCCCCTTTGTTATATGTTATTGTAAGATGCTTTTATTATACAATGTTATCATGAGACTTTGTTTAAAATTATGTGATTATGTGATTATATTATGCTTGTTTAAATACTTGTATTATGTTTGTATTATGTATTATGTAATTCTGTTATGTTATGAACAGCCTCTTTTGTTATGTTATGAACAGCCCCTTTCTAAAAATCTGGATTTCCTTACTTTCTTCTAAAAATCTGCTGGTAAAATCTGGATTTCCTTATATCATGTCTTTGTATTAGTATGCTTGTTTGATACTTGTTTTATTTAGGTTTCCTTTCTAAAAATCTAACATAAGTGTTTTTATTTGTAGCAGAAATTAATAGAGTTATCGCTGGAATATATGATGGAGGATGAGATGTTCTTTTCAAGTGCAGTTGACGTTCTAATCTCTGACATGCTTGAAGATGTGAGTGCGGCATTACATACGAGGAGAATTCAGAACAACAGACCTTTTTCTGGGTTATATTGTGTGAATGAAATTTTAAATGGTCACCCAGTACGATGCTACAACAGTTATCGGATGTCGACAACAAATTTTCATGTGCTATGCCAAAGAATATCCCACCAGCTCAATACTAGCAGAACAACCGTCCAAGAACAGTTGGCAATTTTTCTGGATTGCATCGGTCATGGCGAATCCATGCGAAAACTGGGAGAATACTATCAACACTCCACTGAGTCTATCTATAGATTTTTTAAAGATGTTTTGAAGGCCATTTTGTCTTTGCATAATGATTACATTAAACTACCAGATGGTAGTGCAGATGTGCATATGTCTGTTGGTCCAAACAGTCAAAATTATTTGTTCAAGGTAAGTTATATTGATAGTTATATTTATCTCAAAAATAAATTATTTGTTCAAGGTACTTGTCATAACAATTTCATTATCTATTGTAGGATGCCTTGGGTGCAATTGATGGAACTCATATACCGGCTATTGTTAAAAAGGAAAAAAGAGAACGATATCGCAATCGTAAAGGAACTCTATCACAAAACGTTCTAGCTGCATGCTCCTTTGATATGTTATTTTTGTATGTTGCAGTTGGATGGGAAGGGTCTGCTTCAGACATGAAAGTATTGCGTTGGGCTATGGAGAATGGCGGTTTTACAGTTCCTAATGGCAGGTACTATCTCGCAGACTTAGGTTATGCAAACACATCTAAGTTTATTTGTCCGTACCGAAATCACCAATATCATCTTGCGCAATTCAGTCGTCAAAATAGGTCCTCTCGTTATGCTGTCCCTGAAGATTTGTATAACCATCGTCATGCCCAACTTCGAAATGTCATAGAGAGGACATTTGGAGTTTTAAAAATGCGGTTCAAAATTCTACAACAAATGCCCCGTTACAAGTTCAGAAAACAAGCTTTGGTTGTTGTGGCTTGTTGCATAATTCACAACTTCATAAAAATGCAAAATAAGCCGGATCTTTATTTTCATGCCTCCACAAATATGGAATTCCCAAATGATAATACAAATTTGGTTGATTCAAATGAGGTGTCTGGTTCTACTGAGATGACTGCTGGAGAAATTATACGCAATGATATTAAAAATGCTTTGTGGAGACAAAGGAGGCGGGGAAATTAGATTTTCTTAAAAGGCGAATGGGGTGTAATATTAGATTCTCTTAACTTAGCAAATTTTATTTTTAGATAAACGTAGCTAGTTGGCCAGATGGCATTGTAATATTATTTTATGACTCTAATTTTTATTAATGCAAAATTCCTACGGTTTTCTCCTTAAAAAAAATTTCAAAATGGGTTTTACTTGTACTGAAATGTATTATATTGTTTTTTTTGTTGCTATGGCATAAACTTTGTAATATGCTGTAAAAAAATTGTTACAATAATTAATGTATATATTGATCCACAAAATAAAAAAATACTACACAAAATAATATATTTACATAGTGGCAGCAATAACTAAATTAAAAAAAATAATACCATGCTTTAAGCCATCAAATTCATACCAAACAAGGAATAGCTTAAATCATAGCATAACTTTAGGCACAACCAAACATAAATAATTTAGGCCGGCCTAAGTTGGAATAACAACTTAGGCCACCTTAACTTTAGTCCACAACCAAACACCACCTAAACGTCTCCCTGACTAACTGATGCATAAAGTACGATAGAGACTACTAACTACCGGGGGACCACTAACTACTTGGGAGACCACTTATATTTGAAAAAATTTACAACTGACGCGCGCATGTATGGATACTTATGCGCGCAAGTATTACTATATAATATATTAAGAATTCATACCTAAACATCAAGTATAAAAAAGAACCTGGACTTCAACTTTCTTTTCTCTTTAATCACACACCCATCTTTTACACGTTTTTAGAAGTGGGTTTTTTTTCTCTGTTTAATTTCTCTTTCAAATGAGATTTTGTGAATCTAAAACCACGAACGTCTTCTACATAATTAATTTCTCTTTCAAATGAGATCCATGATGAAGTACTTTCAGGTTCTTCGTCGTTCAAGTATTCATACCTCGACGTGCAAGTAATCATACCTCGCCGAGCAAATATTCATATCTTGTCAAGTATCCATATCTAAAATGTCAAGTATTCTTCTCTAAAATGTCGAGTATTAATAATTACTATAATAAAGTGTGAATATTTATATTGTAATGTATTTATGAGAAATCCACAGACGTGTCTTGGGCATTAACTACCTAGGGGGGCACTACCGACCTAGGGGGCCGCAAACGTCGCTTGAAAGCGACCACGATAGGGACCAAATGCAGAAAACCAAGGACAAGCGAATGCGTAGCAACCATCGAAAGTGTCAGCGCTGTAATTGTTGTAAACGTTAATTTTTATGTTGTAAAATATTCCTGAGAAACTCCTAAATGTGTTTCGTTCATTAACTACCTGGGGGACCACTACATACATGGGGGGAACCGCAGACGTCACTTGAAAGCGACAGCTACGGGGACCACAAGCACAAAAGCGTATGCGTAACCATTGCACAATCACCAGCACTGTAGTTTTAGTAAAAATATTAATATCTAAAATTTTAAGTATTCATACTTACGCATTGAAGTGTGAATTGTTATGGTGTAAAGTAACTTAAATTAGTTAATCTGTTTGGTGCTTGAACATATTGATAGGTACTAAAGAAAGTATTCATACTTATAACTAACGTATTAATAGGTTCTGAAATTCAGAATCAGAATCGGAATTGGGTTGTCAACCCTTGACTCAGAATCGGCTGAGTCAACTTGGAAAGTCAGATTTTTTTTATTAAAATGCTTGTTTTGTATAATAAAAATAGGAAAAATTGTAAAATAATAATTAATCCAAAAAAGATGTTGTGGTCACTTCTTACACTTCTTAAAAAATTAGGAAAAAAATTATAAAATTATCTTGTCCAAAAATTAGAATAAGAATATAAAATCTTTGTACTATCTAACACAAATTTAATCATTTTCAGTCAAATTGGAGAATAAAGAGGGAAGAACTATGTTTTTTGATGAAAAGGGAAGAACTATGTTTGAAACTCCCCTGGTCCAATACGAAAATGACATATGGCCTTCAATTAGCAAGTTAAAATGAAAACAAATAAATGTAAAATAAGAAAAGGTCCATTCAATTCGGCCCATTCAATTGAATCCCAGAGATTGGTCCCACCCGACAAAGTCTTCTCCCCCAATTTCCGTCACTCCGTTCATTGTATTTTGTAAATATTGCGTCCAAATCGTACAAGACTCGGCCGATTTTCAGCAATACCACCGATTCCACCAATTTTTCGTACAAAACTTGGGGCGATTCTACGATTTAAGTCTAATTCCGTCGATTTTCTACTTGAAACTCGCCTAACTGTGTAAATTGGGCAAGACTCGGCTCGGCACCGGCCGAGTCAACTCGGAATCGGTTGAGTTTCGGAACCATGTATACTAGAGCTTCTGAGTTTGGAACTCGGATCCACCTTTGGTGTCAGATTGTCTATTCGAGAGAGAATGGCTGGAGAAGAAGTGAGTAGGGCACTACTACAAAAACTGGCTTTGTACACTGCACATTGTACACGGATTTGGCAATTATATTAAAAACAGTGTACCAAATATGATTTTTTACTTGTTCAAAAGATCTGCACGATTTCTACACGGATAATTAGTTAATAATCAGTGTAGAATTATTAGAGAGAGCTACACGGTTTATTAGAAACCAAAAATCCGTGTGTAAAGAGGTCTGTGTGCAAATAATTGAGAGAGCTACACGGACTTTTAATACAAAGCCGTGTATGAATATTACACACGGTTTTTTGATAATATATCCGTGTAGAAATAGTATAATTGTACACGGATTAATAACAAAAGAGCCGTGTATGTTTAGTTGGAGAGCTACACGGATTTTTAACTAAATAGCCGTGTATAATAGTGCAGGGTTTTAATGTCTTCCCTTCCAGCGCCGTTTTGATCAAGTCTTTTAGTTAATACATCTCTCTGAACTGAGCTTTTTCCTATCAGATTTCTGCGAATTGATCGAGGCCAGCAGCTGAGATCTGAGATCTTTGAATTAAGTTTGTATTTTCTCATCTCCATCTTTCTAAGGTTAGTAATATGTATTTAAATCATTTTCTTCCTCTAATTTTCTGTTATTTAGGCTTATTTAGGTCATTTCATGCATGCTTGATTTCTTAATTTTAGATGTAATTAATTAGTGTATTGTGGTCCAATAACCGACCTTTAGATGCTTTTAGGTCCATGCCCGTTCAAAATTAATCCAATAGGGATTAATTTTGGATAGTCCCCGTTTTGGGACTGCTCTTTGAATATTATGTCTCATTTAGGATGTGAACACATATTAGCGGGATTTAATTAGTATTTGAGGAAAGTTCGACAGTATTTTCCCTTATTGCTCCTACGAGTATGTGGTTCGTACGCATACTTGGGGAGTTAAGGGGAAATGCTGCCGAATTTTTCTCAAATACTAATTAAATCTCGCTAATATGTGTTCACATATGAGACATAATATTCAAAGAGTGGGTTAGGATTGTAAACCGGCCCTTTGTAAGCCCAAAATTTTGTACACGAAGGAGAATGTTGACCATGCATGATTAATTGATCAAATCATTTTTTTAATTTAATTTACAGATGGATCGAAGCTGGATGTATGAAATGCGACGTGACAGTGAAGAATATTTGGTTCGCGTTGATGAGTTTATAAAATTTGCTGAGAGTTATAGAGTGAAGAAAAAAGAAGAAGACATTTTATGTCCTTGTAAAGATTATAAAAATTTATTAAGATTTTTGGACATCGAAGAAATTAGAGCTCATTTGATTTGTCGGGGATTTAAGAAGAGATATACATGTTGGTTCATGCATGGTGAGAAATTTCGGGAAAGTAGTAGTGCCAATAAAGATTGTAATCGTGAATTGAATGATGAGAATGTTGGAATTTCTGATAATTTTGAACTTGATTGGAACGAGGATTATAAGAGTGCCGAATATTCTGATAACGTCGAACCCAAAAATGACGATGATGAAATGGAGATGAATTTTGATGAAAATGTAGAACACGAGTTTACTGAAAATTTGGAGGATATGTTACGTGATGTGGAAGATGAAATTAGTGATAAAAATTATGATAAATTTCAAAATTTGTCTAATGAATCCAAGAAGCCGTTGTATCCCGGGTGTACCAATTTTACAAAACTGCCAGTTGTGTTGAAATTATTAAACTTAAAAGCAGACAATGGTTGGAGCGATAAGAGTTTCACGTCCTTATTACAGCTTTTAGGAGAAATGCTCCCAGATAACAACGAGTTTCACGTCCTTATTACAATGAAGGATTATGTTTAATGAAGGATTATCAAATATTATCAAATATTGCAACAATGAAGGATTATGTTTAATGCTTATTGTTGTTTCAAGCAATTCTTTTTTAGTCTATTTGACTAATTTGCAAAACATACAATGATTGAATTTTACGATTTTATCTATTTTAGAAAGAATGCAGGTTCAAGACGATTGGAATTGCAATATATAAAGTGCTTGAACTGAAGAATCATCAAGCTAGTTATCAAGAATCTAAATTGTAAAATTTATACTTAGTAAAGTAGCTTTGATGTTGATTCACAGGGACAAAACGTTGGAACGGTTAACAAAACGTTCGGACGTTTTACCTCGTGTAAAAGATCTAGAAATTGATCGATTAAAAGCTGAAAAATGCTCTAAAACGTTTCAGACATTTGTCAAAATGTCTGGACGTTTTATTTCGCTTCTCAGACTTCAAAATAGGCTGAAAAATACTCTAAAACGTTTTGGACGTTTGTCAAAACGTCTGGACGTTTTAATTCATTTTTCAGACTTCAAAATAGCATTTTAGTCGATAAATTTCTAGACAAAAACGTCTTGCAACGTTTTATAATCGTTGGCAATGTTTTAGGAATATTCACCTCCTGAAATTTTACTGAACCTGGGACCCGCCTGTCGGACCTATTTATACACGGACATTTAGCTAATAGTCCGTGTAGAAATGGAAGAGAGCTACACGGACTATTAGCTAGATGTCCGTGTAGAAAGGATATTTGCACACGGACTTTAGAGTTATTCCGTGTAGAAAGCTCTTTGTACACAGTCTTTTAAGTTAAAAGTCCGTGTATAATGAGGAAAACACTATTATTTCGAAATCCTTCTCTGCCAAAATTTTCATAAGTCCGAAAACCCTCACAGAGAATTAAGCGGTTCAGTTCCAAAAACCCTCACAGAGAATTTTGAAAGCCTTCTCCGAGCTCTTCACCGCCTCACCGCCTCGCCGCCTCACCGCCTCACCACCTCGGTCTCTCTCACCCGTGGTCTCTCTCTCTCTAACCCGCGGTCTCTCTCACCCGTGGTTAGCGTCTCTCTCTCTCTCTCGTTATTTTGCAATAGGGGTACGGTTCTGGTTCTTTAAACTGAGTTGAGCTCTTGTTGATTGACTGAAAGTCATATTCTTTTTACTTTATTTTTCTTATTGGGTTTGAACCCGTTAGCCATGGTTGGCTAATTTTGTTACCGGATATCTTTATGGTGCTATACCGAGTTAGTATTGAATACATTATGGTACTTGTTAATTTGTATATTATTATGATGGTTGCAGTGATTTGTTTACAAGAATATCAATTCATTCATTCATTAATTGTGTGAGAATTACTTGTACAAGAATATCAATTCATTCATTAATTGTGTCAAAAATTGTGCCAAAAATTGATTAATCTAGGTTATATGATATAGGGTATTTTAGGGTATTTTAGGTTAATTGATTAATCTAGGTTATATGTCAAAAATTGTGCCAAAAATTGATTAATCTAGGTTAATTGATTAATCTAGGTTATATGATTTAGGGTATTTTGCCAAAAATTGATTAATTTAGGGTATTTTAGCAAGAGGTGATTTTAGCAAGAGGTTTAGATTTGTCAATTTTATTTTATGTTCATTTTAGCAAGAGGTGATTTTAGCAAGAGGTCATTTTAGCATATTTGTACAAGAATATCAATTTAGGATTTCATTATTGGTCACTTATGATATTTTGTACAAGAATATCAATTTAGGATTTTTGTACAAAATATCAATTTTATGATTTGATCTTTAATTTCATGATTTGGTCACTTATGATTTGATCTTTAATTTCAATTATTGGTACAAGAATATCAATTATTGGTCACTTATGATTTGATTTTTAATTTCATGCAGAACCATGTCGGATGAGGATGAGTACGTCGATATGATGGCAGAAGAGGAGCAGCAAGCTACTGCCTCATCAGAAAGAAGGAGAAGAGGGCCGACAATGTGCACGAGCATGTCCGAGCAGACCCATCAAGAAATCTGGTTCACAGAAGACGGGCGTGCGCAGGGAGAAAAACGGCATAAATACTCAAATTGGTGTACGAGTTTGGTGAAGCAAAAAGCGAGTATCCTTGTTGAGAGATGGGATCATTTTGAGGATACGGTGAAGGACGAGTGGTGGAACATGGTGAAGGTAAAGTGCCTAACAACTCTTTGCTTTATTTTCACTTATGTATGATCTATACTTAAATACACTAAATTTTGGTGTTAATCAGGCTCAGTGGAACATCGAGAATGATGTTCCAAAGGATAAGACTTTGAAGATTATGATCAATGGTTGGAAGCAATTCAAGAGCACGTTGAAGACGGAGTTCATGGAGAAAGGGAGAACTCCGGTCGGCTACTACAAATGGCTAAAACAAGAGGACTGGGATGCGTTTCAAGCTTTGAAGTCTACCAAAGAGTTCCAAGTATCTAACTCGTGCCTCTTTTGTGCTTATTCTTTCTTGATATGTACTTATCTTTCTAAAACTAACTGATCGTTATTGTCTTGTTTCTGTGAAGGCAAAAAGTGATAAAGGCAGGAGGACCGTTGCCTTTAACAAGTATCCACACCATCTAGGGTCAGCTGGTTACGAGGGTAAGTCGGCAGAATGGAGGAAAGTCCTGGAGCAAAACAAGGATTCTGACTCACCCGTGGTTAGGATCCAAAATCCTAGGGGCAAAGATTGGGTCATGGGTAGAGCCGAGGTAACCGCTGACGGGAGGATAGTACTCCCAAAGGATTTGCAACCCGTGGCTCAAAGAATGGTAAGAGTCCTTTATACTTACTTTGTGACATTCATCCGAAAATTATAACTCCGAAAGTACATCAATTGTTCTTTTGCTTTAACTAATTCTTCTACTTGAACAGTTGGAAGTGGAGGAGGTCAACTCGGGTGCCCGGAGTGTCGAACGACAAAATGATTCCTTGTCCGCAGCGCTCGAGAATCCAGAACACCCGGTCGAGTAAGGGGTGTAGGGGGCTACAGTAGGGGGCTACAGGGGCTGGAAGGAGGTGTTCCGAGTGGAGGGACAAAAACCTCGAAGAAAATCTCGTGCCAAGGTAAACAAAGACGAGATAGTTGCGCAGATACGCGCGGAGGTGAGCAAAGAGTACGACGCAAGGTTTGCTGAGATGGAAGCAATGTTGACACAAATTAGATCAGCAACTACGCAGCCATCCGAGCAACCACCTCCCATTTCGCCAGGAATTCGGCGAAGTAGTCAAGCATCCGGCACGTGGGCCTTAGACGATTTGGATAATCTCAAGGTAATCAATACTTGTTCATAATCTAAAGGTAATTAAAACCTGTTTGCAACCTTGTTAGACAATATCGCATCATTAAAATAAACAACTTTCCTATAAATTTGCAGGACCCCAGAGCATGCGACCTCGTCCTGTTGCATGGTAGTGTTCCTCTGATCGTTGCTAAGGGCGTTGTACAACCAGGAGCCAAGAGTGTATACTTTGGTCAGCTAAGGCCCGACCATGCATGCGTGCATGTTGAGTTAGTCGTGGATGGGTGGCAGCGCGTACCCCTTCCTGTCCCTACCGACGAGATGTTTGTGCTTGATGATGCACGGATGTCATTTGTCCAATGGCCCAAGAGTCAGATTGTTTTGGATCAGGTAATCCATAAAAAAATCCATTTATTTGTTACATTCAACTCATTCTTTTTGAAATACTAGAATAATCCATCTATAACTTGATACAGACACGAGGAGATGATGTTACCGGTACGGCAATGTCACCGGTACGTCAGGAGGTGGCTTGTGACGTTGCGGCTGACGCGCCACAATCACCGCCCCGTCCTATGGTCACCGAAGAAGAATACAGCCGTTTGCCCAATGATTTGCGCCTTCTCCACGACTACTTGATGACGGCGCCCGAAGGCATGGAGGCTGTCATCATCCCTGTCCCACCTGGGATGTTTCTACACGAAGGCAGGGATCTCCTGCTGTCGTTCAAAGACTTCAAGGACCTCTTCCACCACTCGTCATCCGACAAATGGCTCGATGTTTCACACATCACCATTTTCCTCATGTTAGTGATATTAAAATATTTTCATTATTGTATATAACTCAAATATATATTCTAATTACAATATGATGAGTTTTCAGGAAGCTAGTCCGAAACTGTGATGAGATGGTTGAAAAGAAGAACTTGTGCATGTTTCTGGACCCCGAGAAAGTGAGTTCTACGGCAGTGACATATTATCCGGATATGGCTATCGAGTACATGTGTTCTGCGATGCATCGTGCTAAGGTGGAGGAGAAGAAATTCATTCTCATGCCATACCACGAGGGGTTAGTTCTAATCTTAACTTATGTGTTGTTTATATTTTAATTAAAGAATTGTATAAAGGAATTAAAAGTTAAACATAAAAAAATGAAATCACACCATCAATCATAGCAAACACTTGTGTCACTTTTATATGCTAAAGTACTATAATTCTTCTCCTCGATCCCACAGCAAACATTGGTGCTCGATTCTCATTGTGCCGTACCTAAATGTGGGCATAATTGTTGATTCTTGTAAGCCCAAAGGAAGGATCGCGCTTGACAAGTGCAAAGTTATCTTCCCTTTTGTGAATAAGTAAGCAATAATAATTCTATAGGTTTGCATTTCTTTCAATCATATCAAATTATAAAATTGCTAATTACATTCACTCAATTTTGTAAGGGCTTTTGCGAAATATATTAAAGAGGGAGGATCAGATAGCACGGGCACGGGCACGCTCAAGAAAAGCAAGTTGAGTTGGAAGTGGATGTTGGTGAGCACACTCTTTATGAGTTAGAAATTTCATATCTTGTTAAAAAAATTATTGTCATTCTAACAAATGCCGCTAAATGTAAATTTCAGAGCCCACAACAGGAGGCGGGATGGGAATGCGCTTATTACACGATGATATTCATGTTGGACTTTGTCGAAAGAATACAATTCGATTTCCCAAAAGCGGTATGTACTTCATATTAATTTCCTATGTAATAAGCAATTGATATCTACCTTTTCTGAAATACTAACAATTATCAAATTATAATTTTGTAGAATGTGACAAAGCAAGCGCATTACACCAAGGATCAGATCGACGATGTGCGGTGCATGTGGGCAAGGTGGTTTGCCATGGAATTTTGTAATCCTCGATATGGATTTGCATAGATTTGTAATAAAAATATGTTTCGAATGAATTTATTGCTATATGAATTTTGTATAAATTTAGTATATGAATTTCTTGCTAATTAATCTGTTTCGAATGAATATGGAATTTTGTATTTCTGTTGCAAAAAATTGGCTAGCAAAGCTGGAGGCTAGCCCAAAAACAAAATATACAAAAAAAAGGGTATTTATACACGGATATTTCACAATTGTGCGTGTACGATAGAAAAAACAAAATCAAAAATTAGCTATTGCACACGGTTATTTAACAGTTGTCCGTGTACAATAGCATAGAGCTACACTGACATTTTATAAAAAACCGTGTGCAATACTAATCATACACGGATATTTTAGAAAAATCCGTGTATGATAGCCTTGCTGGAGGCAAAATACAAAAAATCTTCAACTATTTGTACACGGATATTTACCAAAAGTCCGTGTATAATAGCTAAGAGAGCTACACGGACTTTTAATACAAAGCCGTGTAGAAAGAGTAATCGTACACGGTTAATTAGGGGATATCCGTGTAGCTCGGTAACTTGTAGAGCGACACCGGCAGGTCCTTGTACACGGTTAATTAGGGAATATCCGTGTAGAAATCATTATAATCACACACGGTTAAATATCCGTGTGTAGTTTCTGACCTATTCATACACCCTGGCTTTAAACACAGCAGGAAATCCGTGTAGCTCTTCCATTAATGTCCGTGTGCAATCTGTTTTTCTGTAGTAGTGGGGGTAGCAAAAGGGGATTCAGGGAATACTCTACGAGCGTGCATAGAGTGATCAGGTGGAGGCCACTGAGGCGGATTGGAAGATCCAATAAGAGAGAAAGTTGATTTCTTTTTCAAAATCAGTTAACTTTGACAGTTAGTGAGACTAATTAGTTAGGGGGACATTTAGGGGACCAAACAGCGGGAGACAAAATCATTATTCATACATTTTTTGTTAAAACTTGAACATATGAGAAGAAAGATGAATTTCGATTTTTCCTCGATAATAATCACAACATAAGACCATACCTACATATGTGTATATATAACACATCAAAAATAGAAGAATTTAAATTATACGAGTTAAAAGTAATAGTTCCACAATTAATTTCTGTAGCTCATTCAAATATCGTGCAAATAGCACAATTTGTGCACATTATATCATGCTTTTTCTCCATTCCATAATATATATACATGCTTAATTCAACATTTGTTTTGTCTTCACAGTTACTAACAAGAAAACAAAAACTTAATTCAACATTTACAATGAAAAGCATGAATTAAAAGGCCAAATCAGACAATCAGATTAGGGGAAAAAGTGCGAAATCAGAAACCAAAAGTTCTTACCCCCAAACATTTTCTATTTAATAAATTAAACTTCTAGGAAAATAAGAAATAAATTTAGAAAAATAAAAGGACATAAGAAATAAATTTACAAAAAAATGAAAAGAAAAAAAAAAAGAGAAGGGGAATTTTGCCTAAATAAATACTTGTATTTTTTACCCCGTTGAACTGAACCCGAATAATTTATTTGTCAGTATGGACCCAACTCCCAGTACTCTCTACATAGATGAATAATTGTTTATGGTAAACAGTCAATAGGATAGAATTGCACATGCACGTAGTCACCATAATCCCCCTTCAATCACTCTCAATTTCAATTTAAATATCTATCACCATCGATTATATATATATATGTTACAACAATATAAAACCGTGTTTGTGTTTGTTTGTGTTTGTGTTTGGTTGCATAATTCAAACTCCCGTCTCCAGAAAAAATAATAATAAAAAATGACCAATCCAATCCACTGATCAGAGGCCGTTGAACAATTCAAACCAACTTCTCTATCGTTTCAAAACCGCGTTTGATAGTTTGGAGAATGTTATCTGTTAATTTATTTATGGTTCCATGCGTGCTTCACATGGTGACATGGCACAAGGTTTATATTTCAAAAGGTATGGGATTTTTGTAAATCAATTTATATATATGAGCATTTAAGCGATATATATATATATATATAGAGAGTATGGCTAATTTGCTGCTGGCAGCATTTCGGCCAGCTGCTGCCGGAGCTATATTTAGCCATACGATGTTCAAACAACAAATCCAAATTGTTAGATGTGATATCTATATTAAAATCTACTTGGAGATCAAATTTTACATTTTTTGGAATTTTTTTACTATTTATTAAGCCACTTTGAAAATTCCAGATCATATGGTCCAGACTGTTTTTACTGTTCACCCGGATCAGTAATTTTCAATGTGGCTTAATAAATAGTAAAAAAATTCCAAAAAGTGTAAAATTTGGTCTCCAAGTAGATTTTAATATAGAGATCACATCTAACAGTTTGGATTTGTTGTTTGAACATCGTATGGCTAAATATAGCCCCGGCAGCAACTAGCCGAAATGCTGCCAGCAGCAACTTAGCCATACTATATATATATATATATATATATATATATATATATATATATATATATATATATATATATGAGGGATGCTTCTATGCACCTAAGGACCTATTTGTAAAATGAATATATTTTTATTTTCAAAGTTCAAACAGTCGATCCGACCGTTCAACATTATCTCCATATTAAAATGTACTTGGAGGTCAAATTTTACATTTTTTTGAATTTTTTTACTATTTATTAAGTATTTTACAAAACTAGTCAAATTCAGACCATTGAATTTTGTACCCATCTTAATAAATAGTAAAAAAATTCAAAAAAAATGTAAAATTTGACCTCCAAGTACATTTTAATATGGAGGTAATGTTGAACGGTCGGATCGACTGTTTGAACTTTGAAAATGAAAATATGTTCATTTTACAAATAGTCCCTTAGGTGCATAGAAGAATTTGCCTATATATGTATATATAGGGTCCGGCTAATTTGCTGCTAGCAGCATATCGGCCAGCTGCTGCCGGGAGCATATCTGTCATTATGATGTTCAAACAACTGATCCGAACCGTTCAACATGTTCTCTATATTGAAATCTACTTGGAGACCAAATTTTACATTTTTTGGAATTTTTTTGCTATTTATTAAGACACTTTGAAAATTATTGATCATATGGTCCAGAATTTTGTTGCACTGTTTTTACTGTTCACCCGGATCAACAATTTTCAAAGTGGCTTAATAAATAGCAAAAAAATTCCAAAAAATGTAAAATTTGGTCTCCAAGTAGATTTCAATATAGGGAACATGTTGAACGGTTCGGATCAGTTGTTTGAACATCATAATGACAGATATGCTCCCGGCAGCAGCTGGCCGATATGCTGCCAGCAGCAAATTAGCCGGACCCTATATATATATATATATATATATGTTTCCAATAAACTAAAAATAATTTGGATTACAAGAAAAAAAAATTACAGACATGTAATTAGATATACATATAATTTATTGATTGAATTTTTCTACAATTTATTTTTGTTTAATAATGGATTAAAGAGCCATTCAATCTAATTATTTCAAGAGAATAAAATTATTCAATAGACATATTGACGATTTCAACCATCTCCTTTCATATTTTGTAATTTTGTAATTAAATCAGGTGATATCTAGTTTTCTTTTATGATGAAACAGATGTCCGTTACCCTCTAATTTTTTTTTTTTTTTCTAGAAACTTTTGACTCAATTTATATGATGAAATTCAAATGTCCGCCACCCTTTAAAAAAAATTCTGGAAATTTTTGACTTGTGTGTGGCCTTAATTTCTTGCACAACTTCATGTACAATGCCCATACACAAATGTCAAACGACAAATTTGATATTTGGAAAAAGATGCTTTTGTACAATTATAAAAAGAAAATTAATTGAAAACAATTCGAATATTGAAGTGGCAAATATTTAATTAAACACATGCATCAACGTCAAGTCTTCATTTTGTTAACAAATTTTGCGTATTTTGAAATTGTGATGACGTGCTTTGGCTTTGTATTTAGTATGTTAATATTTAATGTAGACTTTAACAATAAACTCACTATTTTATCCATTGCCAGTTTTTTTTTCTAGTATCAACTTGCATAATTTAGAATTAAGATGATTTGTTTTGAGCTTTGAATCATCATAATAGGATGTCGATGTTTGATGAAATTTAATTTAATTTGTTATAAACCAAATTTTAGGTAATATATAATATATTACATCATTTTTTTATTTAAATTTCGGATATTAAAAAAACATAAATATGCTAAATGTATGAATTTTCATCTAAAATAATTAGAATACACATATTTCATCTAAAATTTTATATAAAAAACAAGAACGTATTGCTAAAATGAATAATTAGGTCACAAATATTGCAAAACGATAATAAAATCAATTTAATTTTAATTTATATATGTTGTCACAACATATAAAAAAATGAGCCACACATTTTTTTGGATATTAGTTTTGCAATTTAATTTTTTTAGAATGTTGATATTTTGATAGTTAAATGCCCACACAAAAACTATATGGTTTTGAATAGATTAATGTCTAGAAATATTTACAAATTGAAATTTGTGGATAATATTGTACAATATGCTCTTACATTAATATCTGAAACAAGGACAATATTTATATAAGGATCAGTGTTGTATATATGTTGATGTAATTGACATAATAGAAATTAAATTTGTATTTAGCATTAAAAATCAAATTCACAAAACGGTTGGTGATGGTATTAATGTCATTTATTAATTACTACTTAGGCAATGTTTTAAAATAATATTAAAGAGAAAATAACCATTTGATAACTAATAATCCCGAACGTGGGCCTTTGAAGAGAAAGTTATCTAAATGAGGTTGGAAATTATTTAAGTTAAATATATCACAAATTAAAGTGTTTTAGAAAAAAACTAAAAATACATATATGAAATTTGGCAAAATATTAGGTTATTGTAAATTTTCCTAATATAAAAGAATATGATGTCAATATAGGTTTTCTCCAATAACTTATAGGTGATTATTTCTTCTTAATTATCTACGTAGAGTTATTTGACTATTTAATAATAAAAGATGAAACATATAACATATAAGGTAAACTTTTGTTTTCAATATTTCTTAATTAATATAACGACTACTTGAATAAAAAAAAATAGAAGTATGTTTTCTCTTAAAAAATTCTGCTATACTTTTAAACTAATGAGTCATGTAATTAATCTGAGGTTCAACTGAACATATCATACAAAAAATATGTAAGAACTTATCATACAAAAAATATGTAAGAACATCATACAAACAATATGTAAGAACATATATGTTTATGCTCACTTTACATTCATACATTAATTGTGTATGAAAACAAGCAAATTGTTTTTCTTTTTTGTCCTTAACTAGTCAAGTGCCCGCGCGTTGCAACGGGGATTGAAATATTATTTTCATCACTTTATTTCAAGGTGATTAATTTTTATTTAATTTCTTCATTATGTATTAGTCAATAATAAGAGCAAACGATAACCTTAGAGCTTGATAATATATTATTTGTGGAGATAATAAATTGTAAATACATTAGTCAGCATATATATTATTTGTGGAGATAATTAATTGTAAATACATATCACACATGTATGATGACCCTTGCGGAATACATCTGTTCATCACATCTATGCACTATATAAAAACTTGATATTGGACAGGCATAAAGTTCACATGTTACTGATCCCATCCATATAAAGAACATTCATCATGGCCTTATCAATTAATTGTACTTAAAATCATGAGTAATTAGTTGATGAAGTGTGATTCAACCATCCTATAAATCATGAGTGAATTCACTGCCAGGCATGCACGGCCAGTTTTCTCAATGGTCAATGTGAGTTTCCCAGTAAATAATGGTCTGACCTGTAATAAGCTATTCCATAGCACCGAATCCTGGATGCACGCCTTTTTGGTGTTATATCGCACCACATTTAATGATCAAAAATAACATATTGATGGATCATGGAGTCACTAGAACCTGCCAAATTAACTACTTCAATTGCATCAGGAATAACACTTAATTGGTTTCACAAGTATGTGTTTACCAACAGGCCGGGTTTGGATTTTGGTTCACCAGTGGTAAGCGTTTGTTCTCTGGTATCATTATGAATCAAATTTTTTCTATACTTGTACATTTAACTATAATTGGCCATTAGTCCACCAGTATCTTATATTTTAACTAGGAAGATTTAAGGATGGAGGGACGCGTGTAATTGTAATTGCAAAGCACTCTGTCTGGCTGGGCATTCACGCTTCATCTTGGGCCTATAATAAAAATTGCATTTTGTTTCAATTTTAAAAATTGAGGGCTGACAACGGATCCAAAAGAATTTGTGATGATCGCTCTACTTGGTCCGGTACAGCTAAGAGAGTTTGTTATATACCTCCATCTGATGAATCCCAGGCTCCCAGCCCATATATACACTGAAATAAGGTTTTTAAAACGAGGTGTTTGAGATCTGTTTTTGTGTAAATCTCCAAGGAAATAAAGGATTCTAGTATGCACGGAGCAGATTATACACAAGGAGGTGAATCAGTGCACCTGCTAATAACAAGTATATAGAAAATAACAATCGAGAGACATGATCATTACTCAACAAAATACTTGAACAAATAATATGATGAAAAATAAAAGTGAATCCAATCTTACCAACATGTTGAGAATTTGAGAGTAATTTACGAAATTAATTTATCATTTGAATTTTTCAATCTAATTAAAAGAGGCTCTGTCATGCCTTTTCTACAAACAAATTTTAAACCGTTAGCCTAAGTGAAGGTACAATATTTCAAAAATAGAAAAAGGATAGAAGTACTTATTGCTCGTCTTTATTCTAAAAATGACCCATGAAAAATAAAACCCCTAACAGATGAAAAACTAATTGGATCCTCTTTTCCTTTATTTGTCAACACAACAAAATTTCGTATTGCGGCTCTTTATATTTGGTTTCCTTCAAAATCTGAATAATTTCAATACATTTTATTTAAAAATGGAACAAGAAGAAAACAAATTTTGATATCAATAATAAACACGGCATAAGACCATACATACACATGTGTGTGTATATATATAGCGCATCTAGCACATGAAAAATTGAAAAAATTGAAATATATTAGTTAAAAGTTATACTTGTGTAAATTTTGTGGTTCATTCAAATATATGGGGAGATCATATATGAGGCAATTGCTCTGTTAATTCATATCCAATTTAGGCAACTGTATGCAACATTATAACATCTAACTCAACAAGTCCGACCATATCCAATTTAATTAATTTTCTAAAAATATTTATAATCTTAAGTTTTAAAGCCGTTAATGAGTCAAAATATTGTTATGACATATATATTGAATCCTTTAGTATAAAACTTTGTAATTTCCGAAAATAAAAATTAATTTACTTCTTACTACTTTTATAATGCATTGTTGTTTGCTTATATATGCTTTTGAATTCGGTAATTATGTTAATGCATTACTTTAATGATCTTTGTTTCCTTCAAATATTTCTTAAAAATTTACATGTTAAAAAAAAGGCCCGCTCACCAGTAGAAATTCCCAAACAACAAATTCTGAAAATATTGTTATACGGAGTATAAAAATATCATCAAGTGAACTTTTCTTATTTTCAATATAAAATATTGCCGACATGTGTTTTAGGTTTTAAAATCTTAAAATGTATAAGAGTAAAAATTGTATTGATGTTTTTCTTATTTTTGTTTAACTATTTATGTTCAAAAATTAACCAATTTTATAAACAAAAAACACAATATAAAGCATATTTATTATTTTAAAATACAATGAACAAAAAAATAAATGTAGTTAACATCAACATAACATTTAAAGAAACAAATGTGTATATAATCTTATAAAAAATCACAAACCTAAAAAATTCAATTAAAAAAAGTATAGTATGTATTTTACTACATAATTGGAGATATACAAAATAATTGAAAAAGTAAATCAATTATTATGTAGATTTTACATTCTAAATTTCATATTGAAAATAAATATATTTATAGAAAGGTTTATACTCAACATCTTTATCAATAATTTTAAAAAATAATTGAGAAACTAAGCATATGTTTATGTTGAAGGGAAGTCACTTGTGATCACTAAACAATTTAATAAAGAGGGAGAACAATGCTTTTACTTTTGATCAATATATGAAATATATTTGTTTTACCAACTCATATAATGATAAGAACTTTTTATTTGTTTGTTTTTTTATTATTTACTCTAATATTTTAAAATATATTATATATAGTTTCTACTAACATAATTAATGAATATGTCTCATAATTAAATATATAGGATGAGTCGTTATGTGAGTTATGCTTCATATAACAGGGATGTTTAACCTAACACGAATATATATCTACACACACTTATTGACATCCACGTTTTCCAAATGAACATTATATGTGCAAGCAGAAGTTGTATGATCAATATCTAGTACCGTTGATGAGGATTCAAGCGATTTCTGCCAAGACAATGCAGAAATGAATGAATATCAAAATTTTGTGAATTTAGGGGCAATATGTGTAGCAATTTCTATACTGTTGTCACTTGAGGACACCTCCACTGTTACAAAAATGGAGAGGATTGGACAAAAAGAGTAAATAATAATCAGTTGGAGCACATGTTAAAAAAATTAACTAAACCTATTGTCTCAATCCTTAGTTATACGTACATATCTTATTTGTATACACTGTAAGAAACCAAATTAATGATTTTGTTCTTTCTATTGCATAGAATTTTTTTTTCCATATATCCGGTTTTTTTTTTATAAAATATTTGATACATTGTAAAATAAATATTTCTCCTTTTATCTCATCATACACCTTGATCGCCATTTTATCTCTTCACACACTCTCTCTCTCTTCAGTAACCTTATTTTTTTAGTTTCGATCCGGACCGTTCGATCTGAAAGTCAGGTCAATCTGGCCCGTAGTGGAATGCACGGGTCTTTAATATTCGTGTTAGAGCAGATTGGACGGTCCGGATGAAAACTAAAAAGTTGGATTATTTAGGGATCCGAATTCTGAATGTAGTGGATTAGTGGGCTTTGTCGGTAGATCTAGATCTTCTGTGGCAAAATGAAGCTTCCTTCCATCTATTGTTTTTTTAAATTCCAAGTTATCAAGAGTCCTGTAGTCTGTAGATCTATGTTACCCGACACTTCAGATATTGCTCCATACCAGTATCGGACACGTATCGGATACGGATACGGATACGATACGCACCCGATACATATCGGGTACTGTCACATCCCGACAACAGGACATACTGTCACATCCTAGTTTTGAAACACTTGGAGAATTATCTTAATTGAAGTGAAATGCATTTCAATATAGCAATATGTATTTCCTAGTATATTTATGAACCTTTGAATTTCTATAATTTGAAATTAATACACTACCAATATATATATATAACATTTTATTAATTTAAGGTTTGATCATAAATATATAAATTGCGTTAATTCAGATTTGTTTGTGAGTGTTCTTAAGTTGGAATTTTGTTTTATAAAATATGTAAATTACTTTTACTAGGAGTACTAAATAAAGAAGTTAAAGGAAAAGATAAAAATTTAGCATGACATCTAACATGGGCTCTTGGGCTTTTAGTTAAAATCTGAAAAGAGAAAATAAATTGTTCGGCTTATATAAATTATAAAATAAGATTAAGCTGCTTAGATGTTTCACATAGATAAACGGTGGAAACATTCCACATATTTTATTATTTCCCATTTTTAATAGGAAACCGCTTAGGCACAAATATTATCAAGTGGAGAACAGCTCATTCTTATTTCTTTCGGTTCTCGTTCAGTCTGCCTATTCACCTACCTCACTTGCGTTTCTCCCTTGGTACTATCTATTTCCCTCTTGCTACATTAATTGAATTTTTGGAGTACATTATTGAAATTTTGGAGAAGTTGTCAAGAAATTGAAAATGGTTCTAGCACGGGTAAAGCAAGAGAAAGAAATGTAGTGGTGTGTGCTGCTCCTTGACACTTGATCTTGACTCATGGTACTCTTTATTTATTTTGTTCTTTGTCCTTGCTAGAATTATGCTTGGCTGCCATTAATGGTGCATTATGTTCTGTTGTGAGTCACACACTTGAATTGGTGAATGTTGTGAGTTAATATAAGGCTTATTGTGAAGAAATTTTTAAAGAGTCTTGAGTTTGAAATAAATCTAGTTTTTGGGCAAATTTGCGAAATATGAAACAAAGTTTACATAGTACTTCATGCTAACTCCTCTGATAGGTCAAGTAAATTATTTTATTTTCAAGCAACCTGATTGGAGAAAGAAAGAAATGAATAATACTTTGCCCAAAAGCTGATTTTATTCATATTAAGACTTTTGTATGATGTGTCTCCAAAATTAGTAAAATTCCGACTAAAAGTAATCAAGAGGGACTATGTGATGTATCATTGTATCGTAACTGATCTCTTGTTCGTTCTTAGCCTCACATAGGAATTATGCAAGCTCTGTGGGTTGTAGTAACTAAAGTCTTACTAATTCGACATAGACGTAGATCTTATGTGGCTGGATTAAGAAGATTGTCAAACATGTACACATTTGAAGCGAGGCATCGATCACATCGTCACGATGTTACTAAGGTGCGGGTTTCGAGTTATTCTCAGATTCCTCTAACTGATTTTATTGTTGTTGTTTGCTTGTCAATTCCTTTGCTTGTTGTTGTTGCTTGCTTGTTTGTTTAGTTGCTAATTGGTTGTATTGTTGATGCTTGCTTGGTTGCTTGATTTGTAATTAGTTGTAGTTAAGTTCTTGAATGTTCTTTTGAATTGCATAGCATGAATGCATGAATTGTCATAAGGAGCATGAAGGTATATTCTAGAATTGAATTGTGACAAAACTTGAAGAGTTTAGTGGCAAAATAAGATTGTAGTATATTCTAGTATTATATTTTTAGAATAAAGCATGAAGATGCATGATCATATATTTTTATATCAAAAATCTGAAAATGAAGTATGATGTTCAAATTTAGAATTTGGTTTCGAATATGACATGATTTGCATCAAGTGTTTGAGTTGCATTGCATATGCACAGATGATATAGAACATGAGTTGAACTAGAACTTTTGGATGTTATACTTGCATGCATGATACATAGCATGATATGAACTATTTACTTACATTAATGAACCTTCAATAGAAATGTGAATATGACTTGCATTAATAGAAACATTGATTTGCTTGTATATGGAATGTCTTGTATGTACTTTGATGGGAATTGAAGAATGAAATCCGAGGGTCATGTAGGCGCCGTATTCGGGTAGCGCATAGCAAGAGCTGTGTAGGCGCCATATTCGGGTAGCGCATAGCGTCAGCTGTGTAGGTGCCATATTCGGGTAGCGCATAGCGAGAGCTGTGTAGGCGCCATATTCGGGTAGCGCATAGCGGGAGCTGTGTAGGCGCCATATTCGGGTAGCGCATAGCAAGAGCTGTGTAGGCGTCATATTCGGGTAGCGCATGACTGGATTTATGCTTGGTGCAAGAACTTGTGATGCATGATAAACAAAGGAAAATATTTGAAAATTGATATACTTGAACAATTGTGCATATTTGACAATTGCTAAGTTTGGAACAAAGCATGGCTAAACAATAGAGTTGCATAAGTAAATTGGATTGAACTTTTAAGTCTATTGCACATGAGCATTACATATTGTAATATTTCGTTATGCTTTATCGTTATGGTCTTATAATTGTTTCTAAGGGTTGCTGATTTTTGTTATCATACTTGAGTATTTAGTCAAAGTAAAGTTCTATTATTTTTGTTGACTAATTATAGTTGAAGCTAGTTTATTGGAATCTTAGATTATTGTTGTAGTCTATTTTTGGTGCTCGGTGCTGTTTTAGTTTCAGTTGGTCGGATCTGGGGATAACTCGACTGGAACTGAATACCGCACTGAGAGATTTACAATCTCTCATCTTTCCACCTTGTGGGTTCCAGGTACAAAACACAAGATAAGGAAACACGATTTCGAACTTGAAGACTGTGGACTTGCAACGAAAAAAAAAAGTAAGTTATGTCATTGGTAATGTATATGTATGTATGTGATTCTGTAAATTGATAGAAATCGCCTTGCGCTGATGAGCGCGGCGGGTTGTCGGCCCCGTTGTCGGTGTGTGACACATACAACCCGCCGCGCTTATCAGCGCAAGGCAATCATATTCTGAATTACAACATATACATAAATAGATTACCAATGATACATAATTGAACCACAATACATGAAGTAAATTTGTTAAGTCTAATTTGTTTTACATGTCTCAAAGCAAGACAAAATGAATCTGCTATAGTTTATATACGTACAATTGGAGTACCATAATAGATTCATTTGAGGAGAAATATAAACAAAGTACTTATGTTTGTGGCAACCACCGCAATCATTCGTTCTGACATCTCACTTTCGTCTCTTGGGCTTTGTACCTGGAACCCACAAAGTGGAACGGTGAGAGATTGAAATCTCCCATTGCGGTATTCAATTCCAGTCGAGTTATCTCCAGACCCGACCAACTGAAACTAAAAGAAGACCGAGCACCAAACATATAGACTACAATAATAATATAAGAACCAAAGAATCTAAGTTACCAACTATAATCCGTCAAGAAACAAAAATATAACTTCACTTGAAGAAATGCTCAAATACCGCGAAAGAAAATCAGCAAGCTAGAGAAACAATTGATAGCTATAACAATCAAGCATAACGAAATATTATAATATGCAATGCTCATGTGCAATAGACTTGAAAGTTCAATCCAATATAGTTGTGTAACACTATCGTATAATCATGCTTTACTCAATACTATTCATGATAGAATAAAATATCATTATATTAGGTACCATATTAGTATTAACAATATCTCAGTCATGCGCTACAAGTACAGCGCCTAGATGACCCTGGTCATGCGCTATAAGTTGAGCACCTACATGACCGTAAAGATTCAGATGTGAGGTTCAACCAATTAGTATATACAGGACTCTGATCATGCGCTACCACGAATATGGCGCCTACACAATTTCTGTTATGGCCATAACCTGAAATTATGTGCTAACCCTGAATATGGCGCCTACATGACTAAAGTTATGTGCTACAAGTTCAGCGTCTACATAACCGAGTCATGCGCTACCACGAAAATGGCACCCATGCAATTTCTGTTATGCGCTACAAGTTTAGCACCCACATAACCGAAATTGCACGCTTACCCCGAATACGGCGCATACATGATCGCCCGGTTTCAGACTTGTAGTTCTTTAACACATTTCATTTAAAACAAGTAAATAGTTCATATCATGCTATGTATCATGCACACAAGTATATCATGCAAAAGTTTTACTTCAACTCATGTCTTATATCATTTATAGATATGCAATGCAACTAAAACACTTGATGAAAATCATGTCATGTTTCAACCATATTAATTCTAAATTGAACATCTTACTTTATTTTTAGATTTTTGCTATAAAAAGATATGATCATGCATCTTGATGCTCTAAATCTAAAAATATAACACTAGCACATACTACAATCTTATTTTTCCACTAAACACTTCAAGTTATGTCACAATTCAAATCTAGAATATATGTTCATGCTCCATATGACAACTCATACATTCATGCTATGCAATTCAAAAGCACATTCAAGAACTTAATTACAACTAATTAGCAATCGAGCAAACAAGCAAGTAGCAACAACAAGCAATGAAATTGACAAGCAAACAACAACAAGAAAATAAGTTAGAGGAATCTGAGAATAACTCGAAACTTGCACCTTAGCATTGTCGGGCACAATGATTAAAGCGTCGCTACAGTATGGACATGTTCGGGCACAATGATTCAGCTGTGTAGGGTATGTGCCTATACCAATTAACAAGATTGATCCAGTAGTTCAATAGTGCCCTCAATTAATTCATTTAACTACAACTCACAGAAATTTCCAAATTCTTGAGTGAGGCTCAGTGAAGAATAAAAATAAGGGTTTCAAATTCATTTTTGATATAACTATATATCACCAAGTTCCTTTTTCACCGACTTAAAGCCATAGGAGTTAGGTCACGCAGATGATACAAAAGTCTAACATGAATTAAATTAAGCTTTTGAGCAAAATTACTCTCTTCTAGTTTTCTACCTTAGAAAGGTACAAATATAACAACCACTAGAATGAGACAATCAAGTTAATTAGCAACAAATCAAGTTAGCAACAAGTTAGCAACAAATTATGGAATCAATTTTACATGTGTTATTCCTTTGTCCTTATGCCAGATCAGTTTGGCTGGAGGTAGCCCGAATCTTGAAGAGGAAATTTTCAAACCTGGTAAGACGGTGTCTAATACCATTTATCAATCATGGCAAATGGTCAAGCAGAAGGGTAATATGCCTCAAAAAGAATGGATGACCAGGTTTATATGTGTAACGTGGGGAATCTGTAAACAGCGCAATGCTGTAATATTCAGAGATCACTCTTTACCACCAAACCTGATTGCTGACAGATGCTGCCAAGAGATGGAACATTGGCTCAAGTTGTGTTAAAAAGTTGCCTCTTCGTTTGTTTTATATAGAATAGTAATAATAATGTTTATTGTATTGGAATTCGGGGTTAAGAGAGGTTAAGAGATGCCAGTTGCATAGCACAAGCTGCTAGAAAACATAGAAGAGTGGTTGTGCGCATGTGCACAAGGGATATGCTGTGATAAGCTCAGAAATCACAATGATGTAATTTGATCTACTTTAATTACAATTCACTTGTCAGCCTCTGACAAGCTTTCAAGAAAAAGATATTAGGAATACATCAATTGAAGTGTAAGTTTGGGACTACAGATCGACTTTCTAAGTTGTCCAAACTTGATAGTAGTAATCTTTTATATTTAACAAATTTTCCCGAAAACCTATATTGAATTCAAATTCAAGACTTTAAAATTTCTTCACCATCAATTTCAAGTTATGCAAAATGGTTAGAATTCAAGAATGACTCACAATTTTGATCTGTTGGTCGATTACAATTTGCTACAATTCAACATTGTTCCATCAAAAGGAAGGACAACTCTAAGACAAATTTTCTGGTCGGGAAAGTAACAAGTCATGGAATTAAATTCAGTCAACAAAGCAGTTTCTCAAAAAGGAGATTGTAACCAACGAAATTTTCAAGGAGAATGAACAAAGAATTTACTCACAAAATCCCAAATTGTAAGTTGATAACACGCCATGGCTCGCAATCAATCAACCAAGCAAACTCCTATCCTTTAATTTTCCTATGTTTTCGTCTGTTTTTATTCTTTTCTTTTCCTTTTTCCACAACCGCTCTTCTTCTTTTCTGTTAGTTAATCTTATTTCTGTGACGATATGTTTGATGAAGAAGAGAGCCCAAACAAATAGAAAATACAGGTGTTCCTTTTAATCAATAGATCACTGTTTTCCTTTTAATGTTCGAAACAGAGGAATAGGAAGATACAGGTATCATCTTTCTTTGAAATTAATGACTAATGAAATATGTCTACCAGTAGAACAAGTTAGAGAGCCTCACGTAAGATTAAATAATTCTATCAATAATCAATTAGCTAGGTGGAGATCCCCACTACTTGAGAGCTTCATGCTTAACAGGTCGGACTATTGCTAGTAACTTATTCAGTTGTGCATATGTGTTTCAGCATTTCCAGCCTGATATTAGCTCCTCTGATCAGCTGGTATCGTTTAATGCTGAAGGGAAGAGTCTAGACATTCGATGAAAGAAAGTGAAGGAGAGAAGAGTCTAGACATTCCTCCTCTGTCTTGTTAGAGGGTAAATTAGTCAATCTGGTTTTCAATACAATGTTATTAATTGATTAAATAAAAAAAAGGGTATATAAGAAAGGATTTTAAATTTTGGTGTGGATATTGGATATTTTGATGTTTTGATGGGGATATTGAATATTTTGAAAATTTTGATGGGTACACCGGCAATTAACCCTTTTATATAATACTTCCAACCATTCTAACTAAGAGAAATTTGAGCTATAGAAAATATTAGTGGAACGTGTTAGCCTGTTAGGTGGGTTAAAGATAGTGGACAGGTGTCACCATGAAAGTTCGGTACAAAAGAACTCACCTTTTTTGTTTATTTATTTATATATTATTACTGATTTACACTAAACCCATACTTATTTAGGGAATTAAACTTTAATAATAAAATACTAAGTTTCCAATATATATATCGTTGAAAAAATTTCAAAACATTTTAAACTGACATGAAACATATATAATGACTTATAATTGTACAAATTAAATTTAAAATAGCTCTTCATATTAATTTGCAAAAATTCAAAAATAGTCTCTACATATTATAACGACATATTATAACTACTTTATAATTATTTCTTCAACTACATGTTTCACTTTTAAGTCAAATAAAATTTTCAAATCAAAAGTTGGGATGTTACAATAAGCAACAATCATATTTTCTGGTTAAAAATTGTAAAAATGGTTGGTCTTTTATGAATCTAGTTTGAAAGTTCTACATAATTATGAGCATGTGCGTAAAATATAACTAATATAGGATTTCTGCTGTATTTAAAGATGAGACAACTTTTTTAAAAACTCAATTAACTCAATCTTACAATGAGAAATATTTACATTTAAAAATTTAAAATCATTTATTGTAAATTATTTGTAGTTTAAAATATTTAGAGGGCAAGAATGATCAGTCTGTAGTCTACTAGTAAAGGCACATGTCCTCTGACTTAGAAGGTTATTAGTTCGAAACCCAGATGAGAAAAATCCTTTGTTGTAATAACATGGGTTTGAAATTAATTTTGGGTGGCTTGATCCTAATTTGGGTGGCTTGACCTTAGAAAATAGAGATAGAGGGTGGAAGTATCAAATATAGTGTAATTTCATTTTATAAAGGTGGCTAAAAGATATTAATGCATATAAAAGTTATAAAATTTAATAGACCAAATTACAAATTTTCAAACTATAGGTGGCGATTAAATAATTCTATCAATATGTCTACTACTTGAGAGCTTCATGCTTAACAGGTCGGACTATTGCTAGTAACTTATTCAGTTGTGCATATGTGTTTCAGCATTTCCAGCCTGATATCGTTTAATGCTGGAGGGAAGAGTCTAGACATTCGATGAAAGAAAGTGAAGGAGAGAAGAGTCTAGACATTCCTCCTCTGTCCTGTTAGAGGGTAAATTAGTCAATCTGGTTTTCAATACAAGGTTATTAATTGATTAATAAAGAAAAGGGTATATAAGAAAGGATTTTAAATTTTGATGGAGATATTGGATATTTTGATGTTTTGATGGGGATATTGAATTTTTTTGAAAATTTTGATGGGTACACCGGCAATTAACCCTTTAATATAATACTTCCAACCATTCTAGCTAACAGAAATTTCAGCTATAGAAAATATTAGTGGAACGTGTTAGGTGGGTCAAAGATAGTGGACAGGTGTCACCATGAAAGTTCGGTACAAAAGAACTCACCTTTTTTGTTTATTTATTTATATATTATTACTGATTTGCACTAAACCCATACTTATAAAGGGAATTAAACTTTAATAATAAAATACTAAGTTTCCAATAAATATATCGTTGAATAAATTTCAAAACATTTTAAACTGAAATGAAACATATATAATCACTTATAATTGTACAAATTAAATTTAGTACAATTAAATTTAAAATAGCTCTTCATATTAATTTGCAAAAATTCAAAAATAATCTCTACATATTATAACTACTTTATAATTATTTCTTCAATTACATGTTTCACTTTTAAGTCAAATAAAATTTTCAAATCAAAGGTTGGGATGTTACAATAAGCAACTGTTCGCACAAAAGTGTATCACAAAGTTTCACTACAGCAAGCTGTAGCTTTTAAACCTTGAATTAACTTCCTACTAGACTGCAAGTGCACAATCCTATCGTATAGTTTAGTCAGGTATCGATCCACAGGACGGTTCAAAATCAAATATGGACTCTACTTAAATCAATTAGGTACTAGAAGTTGGAAAATTTTGATTTTTGTTTAATTTCCTAAATTTAGTAATGACAGAATTAATTAAAATGACAGAAAGTAAAGTTTGGTTTTTTATCAGATAGAGAAAAGCATTTTCAGGGTTTTCGATTTCATTATCAACCTTGCCTCTCGGTACCATTCACACGACCCGCGTACTTTCATACGCGGTCCGCATGGAAGACGTGACCCGCGTACTCTCATACGCGGCCCGCGTGGACCTCGAGTAAATGTAGCAGTTGTCTGTTTTTGCGTTGTTCTTTAGTGTAAGAATTCATTGACCGAACCTAATGTTCCTAAACCTCAATTCTCGTTTGTTGGCTTAATAAACCTGGTATCGGAAATGCAATTTCACCTTCTTAGGTTTTTAATCTAAGTTAATTGCCCGGTTTACTGAAGGTAACCACTACCTCTCAATAAGTGGAAAAGTTCACCTCTCAGTTACTATTTGGTCTCGCCTCACGGCTCGTAAACCTACCTCAAATACTAAGTTTGGTTGAGAGAAACATCAAGGCCAAAGTACTAGAAAAGATGCTATAGACATCTAACAGTAGACAATCAAGAATCATTCAATCAACTTCAACAAAGCAATTAAAATACTACTCAAACAATTAAACACTAACATACAACACAAATTCAAACAACATGCATACAAAACAAAGTATCAAACTACATCGTAACCCTAGAAACTAAGTAAACTACTCACACATAGTCAAAAAGCAAATAACACAAATGATAGATGAAATAGTCATGACAAAACCCGAAATACAAAGAAGATCCGTGAAGAACTTTCGTCTTTCGCTTCTCAACTTCGTCTCCAAGCTAGCCGTCAAGCCCAAACCCTAGAATCTGTCTCCTACTCTCTGAAAATGCAGAATAAAGAATAGAATGCTTCCCCTGGTAGCAAGGAATCCCCTGATATAGCCCTTCTGGCCGACCTTTCCTTCATTGAGCCTCTGTTTCCTTTTCTGTTTTGTTTCCGGAATAGTCTCACGCGACCCGCGTGTAGTGGACGTGGTCCGCGTGTCTGTGTTCCTCGCGTGTGTAAGTGGAGATCGTGTCTGTGGTCGCGTCAGGGTTTGATGCGGCCCACTTCGGATGTGGCGCGGCCCGCGTGTATGGTTCTAGAACTTCACAATCTTCCCTGATTTCGCTCGTTTTCTGCAAAGTAAGAATGAAAACGCAGCAGTACCACATTCTATAGATATTCAATAGATATTCAATGTAAAAGACACGATTTGGTGGTTTAAAACATAGATTTTGGTACAGAAATTGGTCGGATTTATAGGTCTAATAATGAGACATCAGCAACAATCATATTTTCTGGTTAAAAATTGTAAAAATGGTTGGTCTTTTATGAATTTAGTTTGAAAGTTCTACGCAATTATGAGCATGTGCGTAAAATATAATTAATATAGGATTTCTGCTGTATTTAAAGATCAGACAGCTTTTTTAAAAGCTCAATTAACTCAATCTTACAATGAGAAATAGTTAAATTTAAAAATTTAAAATCATTTATTGTAAATTATTTGTAGTTTAAAATATTTAGAGGGCAAGAATCAGTCTTTAATCTACTAGTAAAGGCACATGTCCTCTGACATAGAAGGTTATTAGTTTGAAACCCAGATGAGAAAAATCCTTTGTTGTAATAGGTTTGAAAATAATTTTGGGTGGCATGACCCTAACCCTCTTATTAAAAAAAATAATATCCAGAGGGCTTACAAGAAAAATGAAAAAAAAAATCATACAGAAACTGTAGTCCAGCCTACTTCAAATGTATAATAGTACACATCCTAATTATAACCCTCCAATTTAGGAATAACCGCATAGATGCGTTTTATAGTATGGATGGATTTTTAAACGGGGTGGGGAAGCATAGCCCTTCCCGGCTCCTCAAAAGTGATAACCGTAGCATTTGTGACGTGATTCCCACAGGTTCTTCAGGGGCAGAAACTAGAAAATAGAGATTGAGGGTTGAAGAATCAAATATAGTGTAATTTCATTTTATAAAGGGGGCTAAAAGATATTAATGCATATAAAAGTTACAAAATTTAATAGACCAAATTACAAATTTTCAAACTATAGAGGGTGCTTAGCACCCTTTCCCCACCACTATGTTCCGCCCCTGAGGTTCTTAATCTAATCTCTTACACATTTTTCACTCACCATTATAGCAATACGATTAAAAGATAATACTGTAATGTGGGTCATAATTGCTCTATAATGAGTTCCAAAACATTGCTCTAGCATTTCGATTCTTAGGGGTGCACAAAAGGCTCATAATTCGTAACTCATTTGGAATCAATCGAATTCAACTCACCATCTGACTCGAGTTGACTAATTTAGTTGACTCATGAGTCGAATCTGGGGGCAACTCAGCTCAATTCGGATTCAACGGTGGTATGTAATATATTACGTAATTTTTATTTCAATTTCTTTACAAAACATAAATATTGGAAACATGTGAATTCTTCGTCTAAGATATTATATAGGAAACACATTTTGCATTTAAAAAATGATAAAAAAAACAACAACTACCTATTGTTAAAATTGATAATTATGTTTTACATATTACACATAATAATAAAGTTTTTTAATTTTTTATTGTCACGGACTGTAAATATATGAGTAACAATTTTTTTTTTCTCTTCACCTACGGAGTAAATTAGAAATCACTACTACAGAAAAACAGATTACACACGGACATTACTGGAAGAGCTACACGGATTTCCTGCTGTGTTTAAAGCCAGGGTGTATGAAAAGTCAGGAACTACACACGGATATTTGACCGTGTGTGATTATGATGATTTCTACACGGATATTCCCTAATTAACCGTGTACAAAGACCTAGCGAGCTACACGGATATCAACTAAATAACCGTGTACGATTCCTCTTTCTACACGGCTTTGTATTAAAAGTCCGTGTAGCTCTCTTAGCTATTATACACGGACATTTGGTAAATATCCGTGTACAAATAGTTTTAGCTTTTTTGTATTACGCCTCCAGCAAGGCTATCATACACGGAGTTTTAACAAAAAAACCGTGTATGATTAGTATTGCACACGGACCACTATTAAATAGCCGTGTATAAATACCTTTTTTTTTTTTGTATATTTTTTTTTTGGGCTAGCCTCCAGCTTTGCTAGCCAATTTTTTTCAACAGAAATACAAATATTCATTCGAAACAGATTAATTAGCAAGAAATTCATATACTAAATTTATACAAAATTCATATAGCAATAAATTCATTCGAAACATATTTTTATTACAAATTAATCTATGCAAATCCATATCGAGGATTACAAAATTCAATGGCAAACCACCTTGCCCACATGCACCGCACATCGTCGATCTGATCCCAAGTGTAATGATCTTGCTTTGTCACATTCTACAAAATTATAATTTGATAATAGTTAGTATTTCAGAAAAGGTAGATATCAATTGCTTATTATATAGGAAATTCATATGAAGTACATACCGCTTTTGGGAATTCGAATTGTATTCTTTCGACAAAGTTCAACATGAATATCATCGTGTAATAAGCGCATTCCCAACCCTCCTTCTGTTGCGGGCTCTGAAATTTACATTTAGCGGCATTTGTTAGAATGACAATAATTTTTTTAACAAGATATGAAATTTCTAACTCATAAAGTGTGCTCACCAACATGTACTTCCAATTCAACTTGCTTTTCTTGCCCGGGCCCGTGCTATCTGATCCTCCCTCTTTAATATATTTCACAAAAGCCCTTACAAAAGTGAGTGAATGTAATTAGCAATTTTATAATTTGATATGATTGAAAGAAATGCAAACCTATAGAATTATTATTGCTTACTTATTCACAAAAGGCAAGATAACTTTGCACTTGGCAGCCGCGGTCCTTCCTTTTGGCTTACAAGAATCAATAATTATGCCCACACTTAAGTACGGCACAATGAGAATCGTGCACCAATGTTTGCTGTTGGATCGAGGAGAAGAATTATAGTACTTTAGCATATAAAAGTCACACGAGTATTTGCTATGATTGATGGTGTGATTTCATTTTTTTATGTTTAACTTTTAATTCCTTTATACAATTCTTTAATTAAAATATAAACAACACATAAGTTAAGATTAGAACTAACCCCTCGTGGTATGGCATGAGAATGAATTTCTTCTCCTCCGCCTTAGCACGATGCATCGCAGAACACATGTACTCGATAGCCATATCCGGATAATATGTCGCTGCCGTACCACTCACTTTCTCGGGGTCCAGAAACACGCACAAGTTCTTCCTTTCAACCATCTCATCACAGTTTCGGACTAGCTTCCTGAAAACTCATCATATTGTAATTAGAATATATATTTGAGTTCTATACAATAATGAAAATATTTTAATATCACTAACATGAGGAAAATGGTGATGTGTGAAACATCGAGCCATTTGTCGGATGACGAGTGGTGGAAGAGGTCCTTGAAATCTTTGAACGTTATCAGGACATCCCTGCCTTCGTGTAGAAACATACCAGGTGGGACAGGGATGATGATAGCCTCCATGCCTTCGGGCGCCGTCATCAAGTAGTCGTGGAGAAAACGCAAATCATTGGGCAAACGGCTGTATTCTTCTTCGGTGACCATAGGACGTGAAGGTGATTGTGGCGCGTCAGGCGCGACGTCGCAAACCACCTCCTGACGTACCGGTGAGAGAGCCGTACCGGTAACATCATCTCCTCGTGTCTGTATCAAGTTATAGATGTATTATTCTAGTATTTCAAAAAGAATGAGTTGAATGTAACAAAATAAATGGATTTTTTTATGGATTACCTGATCCAAAACAATCTGACTCTTGGGCCATTGGACAAATGACATCCGTGCGTCATCAAGCACAAGCGCTTCGTCGGTAGGGACAGGAAGGGGTACGCGCTGCCATCCATCCACGACTAACTCAACCTGCACGCATGCATGGTCGGGTCTTAGCTGAGTATTGTGTACACTTTTGGCGAGTGGATGTACAACGCCCTTAGCAACGATCAGAGAAACACTACCATTCCGCAGGATGAGGTCGCATGCTCTGGGGTCCTGCAAATTTATAGGAAAGTTGTCATATTTTAATGATGCGATATTGTCTAACAAGGTTGCAAACAGGTTTTAAATACCTTTAGATTATGAACAAGTATTGATTACCTTGAGATTATCCAAATCGTCTAAGGCGCCCCACGTGCCGGATGCTTGACTACTTCGCCGAATTCCCGGCGAAATGGGAGGTGGTTGCTCGGATGGCTGCGTAGTTGCTGATCTAATTTGTGTCAACATTGCTTCCATCTCAGCAAACCTTGCGTCGTACTCTTTGCTCACCTCCGCGCGTATCTGCGCAACTATCTCGTCTTTGTTTACCTTGGCACGAGATTTTCTTCGAGGTTTCTCTCCCTCCACTCGGAACACCTCCTTCCAGCCCCTGTAGACCCTACACCCCTTACTCGACCCGGGTGTTCTGGATTCTCGAGCGCTGCGGACAAGGAATCATTTTGTCGTTCGACACTCCGGGCACCCGAGTTGACCTCCTCCTCCACTTCCAACTGTTCAAGTAGAAGAATTAGTTAAAGCAAAAGAACAATTGACGTACTTTCGGAGTTATAAATGACTCTTACCATTCTTTGAGCCACGCTTTGCAAATCCGTTGGGAGTACTATCCTCCCGTCAGCGGTTACCTCGGCTCTACCCATGACCCAATCTTTGCCCTTAGGATTTTGGATCCTAACCACGGGTGAGTCAGAATCCTTGTTCGCGTCCAGGACTTTCCTCCATTCTGCCGTCTTACCCTCGTAACCACCTGACCCTAGATGGTGTGGATACTTGTTAAAGGCAACGGTCCTCCTGCCTTTTTCACTCTTTGCCTTCACAGAAACAAGACAATAACGATCAGTTAGTTTTAGAAAGATAAGTACATATCGAGAAAGAATAAGCATAAATTTGGCACGAGTTAGATACCTGGAACTCTTCGGTAGACTTCAAAACTTGAAACGCATCCCAGTCCTCTTGTTTTAGCCATTTGTAGTAGCCGACCGGATTTTTCCCTTTCTCCATGAAGTCCGTCTTCAACGTGCTCTTGTATTGCTTCCAACCATTGCTCATAATCTTCAAAGTCTTATCCTTTGGAACATCATTCTTGATGTTCCACTGAACCTGATTGACACAAAAATTTAGTGTATTTAAGTATAGATCATACATAAGTGAAAATTCAAGAGAAGAGTTGTTAGGCACTTTACCTTCACCGTGTTCCACCACTTGTCCTTCACCTTATCCTCGAAATGATCCCATCTCTCAACAAGGATACTCGCATTTTGCCTCACGAAGCTCGTACACCAATTTGAGTATTTCTGCCGTTTTGGTCCCTGCGCACGCCCGTCTTCTGTGAACCAGATTTCTTGATGGGTCTGCTCGGACGTGCTCGTGCACATTGTCGGCCCTCTTCTCCTTCTTTCTGACGAGGCAGCAGCTTGCTGCTCCTCTTCTTCCATCATATCGAAGTACTCATCCTCATTCGACATGGTTCTACATAAAATTAAAGATCAAATCATAAGTGACCAATAATTGAAGAGATAAATTAACAAAATAGAGATAAATGAACTACATATTTTGTCTACTACATTCGACATGGTCTATTACATAGAGATAACCTAAAATACCCTAACATGCAAGTACCATAATTATTTGAATCTACATAAAATTAACAAGTACCCTAAATTAACCTAAAATACCCTAAAATTAACAAGTACCATAAAATAACCTAAAATACCCTAAAATACCCTATATACAAATTATGAAAAACCATAATGTATTCAATAACCTAAAATTAAAGGCCGGCCATTTATTTAAACTCAAATTTCCCAATTTCATCTCAATAGCGCAATTTCAACCGAGAACAAGCACAGGGGTTGCTGGTACACCATACCAGTAGCCAAAATTGGTACACAAACCAGCAGAACAAAGGAAAGAGGCCGGTACCAGTGGGCGTCATTGTGCTGTACCAACTGGTACAGCAACACAACAGTATCAGATAGTCAAAAAGGGGCAGCACGATAACAACAGCCAAGCCGCAAATAGCAATACTTTTATTAAATTGGCTAACGGGTTCAAACCCAATAAGAAAAAGAACGAGATAGAGAGACGCTAACCTAGGTGAGAGAGACCACGGGTTAGAGAGAGAGAGACCACGGGTGAGAGAGACCGAGGTGGTGAGGCGGCGAGGCGGCGAGGCGGCGAGGCGGTGAGGCGCGCGGTGAGCGGTGAAGATCGAGCTCGTGTCTTTGGGAGGTTTTTGGCAGAGAAGGGTTTTCGGACTTATGAAAATTTTGGCAGAGAAGGATTTCGAAATAACCAATGTTTCCTCATTATACACGGCTGTACATAAAAATCCGTGTGCAAATCACCTTTCTACACGGTTGTACATAAAAATCCGTGTGCAAATCACCTTTCTACACGGACATCTAGCTAATAGTCCGTGTAGCTCTCTTCCATTTCTACACGGACTATTAGCTAAAAGTCCGTGTATAAATCGTTCCGACAGGCGGGTCCCAGGTTCAGTAAAATGCTTTGAACATAAACTAATATTTATTTTAACTAATATTAAATGTTTGATAAAGTTGAACATAATATTTTCATTAAACATAATCCTTCCTCAAATATTTTAACTAATATTAAATATTTTAACTAATATTAAATATTTTAACTAATATTTTAAATATTTTAACTAATATTAAATATAATGCCTAATATTTAGTGAAAACTAATATTTATTTTATTTTATTATTAAATGTTTTAACTAATATTTTCAAAAACTAATACTAATATTTGATAATATTATAAGCATTAAACATAATCCTTCATTATAAGCATTAAACTAATATTTGATAATATTTGATAATATTTGATAATCTATTACTACATTATGTTTTTTTCTTTTTTTCCCTCTTTTTTTCCTTTTTTATTTGATATATTACAAGCTAAAGTTGCAATATTAAAAGCTACACAGTCTTAAACAAAATAAATATTACACATTATGCTTTTTTTTTCCTTTTTCTCCTTTTTTCCACTATTTGAACAGTACCCTCGGCCCATAATCCTTCATTGTGGTCGGACCGCATGTAGTCAGCTTCGTCTACCCCTTCAAGTGTTGCTACCTCAGTTTGCACATCGGTACAAAATGGAGGTACTTCGTCGAACTGGTCGTACTCTTCTTCATCGACGACATTTTCTACCCCGACAATCCTTCTTTTTCCGGATAGGACGACGCTCAACCTGGCATCACTCGGGTCAGTGGCATAAAAGACTTGGGTGGCTTGCTTGGCGAGTATAAACGGATCATCAACATGGCCAACCCTGTTTAAATCAACGAGTGTGAACCCGTCGTTATCAACTTTAACACCTCGGTCTTCGACCCATTGACACCGAAACACGGGAATGCTCAGGCGAGGACTGTAAATGAGCTCCCAAATTTCTTGAATAACGCCATAATATGACTTTGATGCTATTACAGCCCGGCCATCTCCGGATCTACTGAATTCTTGAGAGGTCGCCACCAACGTCACCCCACTGTTTTGCATCGTGCTCTTATCACTCTGGGATTTAGTATAAAATGTATATCCGTTAATCTCGTATCCTTGGAATGTTCTAACAACAATTTGGGGTCCTTCGCCAAGCAGTTTAACAATTTCAGGTACGGGGTGTGACTGCACTCTTTCTTTCAGCCATCCTATAAAAGAACGATTATGCTCGTTAGTAAGCCACTTCTGACTCCTCGTGTAGTTTTGTTGTTGAAGGATTGTCATGTGCTCATCTATATAGGGAGCAACATCTGTCATGTGTTGTAGTACAATAAAATGTGCCTTTTGTAGTTCATTTAGATCAGCAACTACGGCTCTCAACCCAATTGTCCCGACTCCTTGGAGCCTTCCCTCGTATCGAGATTTTGGAACGCCAATAGGATCCACACCGGTCAAGTAGTTGGTGCAAAAATCAATCACCTCCTCCGTAGAATATCCTTCTATAATGCTGCCTTCGGGTCGATGTCGGTTCCTTACGTATTTTTTCAAGATGCCCATGTATCTCTCGAATGGATACATATACCGAAGGAACACGGGACCACAAATCTTAATTTCTCTCACAAGATGAACAACAAGGTGAACCATGACATCGAAAAAAGATGGCAGAAAATACATCTCAAGTTGGCAAAGAGTAACGACGACCTCCTTTTGCAAAGAGTCCAATTTTAGAGGGTCTATCACTTTGGAATTTATTGCATTGAAGAAAGAACAAAGCTTCGTAATGGTTTGACGAACGTGCTTTGGTAAAATTCCCCGAATTGCAACCGGAATTATATGTGTCAGTAAAACATGACAGTCGTGAGATTTCAGACCGACCAGTTTCAAGTCCTTCATCGACACCAACTTCTTAATATTCGAAGAGTATCCTGATGGGACTTTTATACCATTGAGGCATTCACAGAAGCTTGTTTTCTCTTTCTTTGACATTGTGCACAGTGCGGGGGGTAGGTATGTGCGCTTCCCTTTCTCCTGCGGTGCGAGCTCGGGTCGTATTCCCATCTCTACCATGTCTTTTCTCACTTTAATACCATCTTTCGTCTTCCCCGGAATGTTCAATAATAAACCAATTAAACTGTCACAGACATTTTTTTCGACATGCATGACATCTAGGCAATGCCTCACTTCTAAATATTTCCAGTACGGTAGCTCCCAAAATATGGACCTCTTTTTCCAAATATTCTTCGGTAGTGCTTTGGCGCACTTTCCAAAAACAACATCAATGTTTTTTACCCGTTCGAAGACACTCTCCCCGTCTAATGGATGACGAGCCACTCCAAGCTCAATTTTCCCGTTGAATGCCATCTTCTTCTTACGATATGGGTGATTAATAGGAAGAAACCTACGATGCCCCATGAATACATTCTTTTGACAATTTTTCAACCTCAGCACCTGCGTGTCATCTTCACAGATCGGGCACGCTTTTGCTCCTTTACAAGTGTAACCCGACAAATTCCCGTACGCGGGGAAATCATTTACGGTGCAAAACACCATGGCCCGCAAGTTAAAGGTCTCTTTCATATACGCATCCCACACCGGGACGCCATCACGCCACAATTTTTGGAGGTCCTCGATTAATGGTGCGAGATATACATCTATGTCATTTCCGGGTTGTCTGGGTCCTTGGATTAGTAATGACATCATTATATATCTGCGTTTCATGCACAACCAAGGAGGAAGATTGTAGATGCATAAAAGAACAGGCCAAGTACTGTGCCGACTGCTCATACTTCCAAACGGACTCATTCCATCTGAGCTCACCACAATCCTAAGGTTCCTCGTTTCAGAACCAAATTCTTTGAAATGTCTGTCAATGTTTCTCCATTGAGGAGAATCAGCCGGGTGCCTTAGTTTACCGTCATTTTTGCGCTCTTCTTCGTGCCAGCGCAATAATTTTGCATCTTTGGAATTCGCAAACAACCGTTTGAATCTCGGTATTATCGGCAAATACCACAACACCTTAGCCGGAGGTCGGCCACTTGTGTCCTCGTTACAATCATCAGTGTCCTGGTCCTTACGACGTTTATATCGTGAAACACCGCATTTAGGACAGACATGCATGGCCTCGTACTCGTTACGATACAATACACAGTCATTCGGACATGCATGTATTCTTTCGATCTTCAACCCCATTGGACATATCAACTTCTTTGCCCGATATGTTGTACCGGGTAACTCGTTGTTATCTGGGAGCATTTCTCCTAAAAGCTGTAATAAGGACGTGAAACTCTTATCGCTCCAACCATTGTCTGCTTTTAAGTTTAATAATTTCAACACAGCTGACAGTTTTGTAAATTTGGTACACCCGGGATACAACGGCTTCTTGGATTCATTAGACAAATTTTGAAATTTATCATAATTTTTATCACTAATTTCATCTTCCACATCACGTAACATATCCTCCAAATTTTCAGTAAACTCGTGTTCTACATTTTCATCAAAATTCCTCTCCATCTCATCATCGTCATTTTCGGGTTCGACGTTAATATCAGAATATTCGGCACTCTCATAATCCTCGTTCCAATCAAGTTCAAAATTATCAGAAATTCCAACATTCTCATCATTCAATTCACGATTACAATCCTTATTGGCACTACTACTTTCCCCAAATTTCTCACCATGCATGAACCAACATGTATATCTCTTCTTAAATCCCCGACAAATCAAATGAGCTCTAATTTCTTCGATGTCCAAAAATCTTAATAAATTTTTACAATCTTTACAAGGACATAAAATGTCTTCTTCTTTTTTCTTCACTCTATAACTCTCAGCAAATTTTATAAACTCATCAACGCGAACCAAATATTCTTCACTGTCACGTCGCATTTCATACATCCAGCTTCGATCCATCTGTAAATTAAATTAAAAAAATGATTTGATCAATTAATCATGCATGGTCAACATTCTCCTTCGTGTACAAAATTTTGGGCTTACAAAGGGCCGGTTTACAATCCTAACCCACTCTTTGAATATTATGTCTCATATGTGAACACATATTAGCGAGATTTAATTAGTATTTGAGAAAAATTCGGCAGCATTTCCCCTTAACTCCCCAAGTATGCGTACGAATCACATACTCGTAGGAGCAATAAGGGAAAATACTGTCGAACTTTCCTCAAATACTAATTAAATCCCGCTAATATGTGTTCACATCCTAAATGAGACATAATATTCAAAGAGCAGTCCCAAAACGGGGACTATCCAAAATTAATCCCTATTGGATTAATTTTGAACGGGCATGGACCTAAAAGCATCTAAAGGTCGGTTATTGGACCACAATACACTAATTAATTACATCTAAAATTAAGAATTCAAGCATGCATGAAATGACCTAATTAAATAAGCCTAAATAACAGAAAATTAGAGGAAGAAAATGATTTAAATACATATTACTAACCTTAGAAAGATGGAGAGGAGAAAATACAAACTTAATTCAAAGATCTCAGATCTCAGCTGCTGGCCTCGATCAATTCGCAGAAATAAAAAGCTCAGTTCGAGATGTATTAACTAAAAGACTTGATCAAAACGGCGCTCTGGAAGGGAAGAGATAAAAACCCTACACTATTATACACGGCTATTTAGTTATAAATCCGTGTAGCTCTCCAACTATTTCTACACGGCTATTTAGTTATAAATCCGTGTACAATTATAAGAATTCTACACGGCTATATTATCAAAAAGCCGTGTGTAATGTTCCTACACGGATATTTAGTTATAAACCGTGTAGCTCTCTCAATTATTTGCACACCCACTTCTTTACACACGGATTTGTGGTTTCTAATAAACCGTGTAGCTCTCACTAATAATTCTACACTGATTATTAACTAATTATCCGTGTAGAAATCGTGCAGATCTTTTGGACTCATATTTGGTACACTGTTTTTAATATAATTGCCAAATCCGTGTACAATGTGCAGTGTACAAAGCCAGTTTTTGTAGTAGTGAATATCATTGGGTAACACTAAAGCAAGCACTAATTAGCACCTTTGTTATCTCTGTACCTTTAAATTGGAAGTATCATTGGGTAACACTAAAGTAAGCACTAATTAGCAGCTTTATGTAAAGTAAGCACTAATTGGCAGCTTTAACACAAATAAAGAAACGGCTCTGTCGCTTCCTGATTGGACACTGAAAACTAAATTAATTCCCAATTCAGGGATGGGACAAGTATCGTCTCCATTACTGTAAAAGATTCCCTTCACTTTACGGTTTGAGATTAACTCCCAAACGCTTTGAGATTCGGGCTGACAGAGGGGGCAGTATTATTGGGCTTTGAGATTCGAGCCAGTTAAAAAGAACGGTCCAGATAAGTAATTGTAAAAGATTTCTTGTTACGGTACCGGGGAAGATCTGAATTCTTAAGGGATGGGCCATGGGCTATTAACAACTGATCTATTAAGAACAGTATGTTTTGGGTTTTGTGAGAAACCCACTTCCCAATCCAAAAAATTTCTCTCTTCTTCTATAAAATTTCATTGTTTATATTAAACCAAAAATTCTAATAAAATTTCATTGTTTATATTAAAGTTTTTTGTACTCCAACTAAAACGTCCTTTTGGAAGATAAAACATTCTAATAAAAACAAATGTGTATATTATAAAAAGGACGGATTGCAGAGTAGGTAACCGTATCACATAAAATAAAAGGACAAGGTATAAAGTGCTTCTTTTTTTTTTTTTAAAAAGGCTATTTGCCCATTCCATTGCTGAAATTTAAATACAGTTAACTGTCACCCAGCAACGCTGGTCCACAAGCCTCTATACAAGGTGAACTGAAAATAGAAACAACATTTTAAACCGCACATCAAACATATAAACCAAGATGTTGAGATATCTAATCTCCAAAAGGAAGCTAATGTGGCACTAACTAAGCCACACTGTAGCGGGCTAGGGAAGCTAACTAAGTACAAAAAGGGATAATTTTGCATCTTCGTTCTGTTGCTGTATCCTCTAGAGGTTGATAAACAACCATCTCCTGAGGCATGTACTGTGCCAGGGGCACTGCATCTTCAACCACTGGAAGCCACTCTTCAACAGCAGGCTTGGTCTTCTTCTTTACATTCCCTGCCCAAAATAAAGACAAAGATTTAATGAGAAGGATTAAAGTTCTGGCTGACTGGATAGGGCAGCTATCAAAGCAAATAGAATTTCTATGTTTCCAAACTACCCAACACAAAGCACTAAGTACTATGAGAAATCCAGTCCTGTGTACTAGAGGTAGCTGTACAGCAAAGTCAAGTATATCTGCAAAAGATTGCCATTGATGCATAATATATATCTTGTGTTTTACCCAACCAGAATCAGATTTGTTGTAATAATGGACAGGTCAGAAACAAGTGTATAAAGTGCTTCTCACATGACAAAAGTAATTGAAGCAATTAGTGCTCCACCAAAAAAGTGTTTCTCCCAAAATCCAATACATCATTTACTGACAGTGTGGCGGGTCACTGACGCTTCCACTTTGCCTTTACCCAACTACTTGTTTTGCAGGGATTAATCCCTAACTCTGTGAATGCCACATAGCATCTGTCGTTCTCCAATTTGAAGTCAAGCACTAGACTAGTATGCGTAGTTACACAGCTAAATTCAATCCCCAGCTATTCATCTCCTCTCTTTTGCAACTAGATTCAATATCCTCTCTTTTGCAATCTCTGTTTCCGACTCTCTCTGATCTGTTGCCGTAGGGTACGCGTCCAAATCTCGGTTTCTCATCTCCGCCCTCTGCTCGATCTCTTGCCATCGGGTACACGGTATCTCTTTCCAAAATCTCTATTTCTCATCTCTCTTGCTTATTATTAACCAACCAATCTCTGCCTTTTGCTATCTTCATTCTCAATCGATCTGTTCTCTCAATCACCAATTTAGTACGTGTTTAAAAAAAAAACAATACATTTTGCTACTTGTTATTTGTCATTCCCAAGCAACACTAGCAAGGAAAAAACAAAAATCGAAAAAAAAACCCACCGGCTTTGAGGAAGCTGCCGCAGTAGAAGAAAGAAGAAACTTCAAGATGGCTCTTTCAAACGCTGCCTTGAAAATTGCCGAGTGGGCGGGGTCAGCTGTTGTCGGAGAACTTATCGGCATTGGTTTTTCACGTGGCCATGAGCTGCCAGCCGATAGCAAAGCCGCGCTAAAGAGGCTACAGGCTGCTCTTCCCCAGATCACAACTGTCATGGGCATTGCCGAAGCTCTGAAGATGAAGGACCCGAGTGCTCGCCAATGGGTCGAGCAGTTTAGGGAGGCTATTGAAGCATCCGAAGACGTGCTTGATGAGTTCGAGTACAAAAAACTGGAGGATATGGTGAAAGACCGAGATGAGGCGGGTGGATCCGCTTCTAGTTCAAAGAAGAGAAAACCATGTACTATCAATGATGATACATTGGAGAGGTTGAAGGAGGCCGTAACAATGTTGGATGAGGCTGCTAACGGTGTGGAGCGTCTCCTTCAAGCTGCAACTATGCTAGGTATTCATGATCTTTCAGAATCACGACAAGAAACCTGTAAAGTTTTAAGTCGCGAAACTAGTTCCTTTTTAGTTGAAAGAGAGTTGTTTGGCCGGGAAGTTGAGAAGCACAAGATAATTGATTGGCTAAAGCGGCCAACTGATGCTCGCCTCTCTTCGTTTGGTGTTGTCGGGGTGGGTGGACTAGGAAAGACCACCCTTGTACAATTTGCATATCAAGAGATGCGCGGGTCGAATCATTTCGACAAAACAATATGGGTTTGTGTTTCTACGAACTTCAGTGTTGAAGATATAACGAGAAAGATGCTTGGTGAACTAGGCGACAATAATTATTATAATAAACCATTAAATGTACTTCAAGAGACCTTGAAAGAAAATATACATTTAAAAAAAATTCTTCTCGTTTTAGATGATATATGGGATGATGAGAAAAGGAGCCACTGGGACCAACTGATTGCTCCTTTGAGATTTGTACAAAAAGGTAGTAAAATATTATTTACTACTAGAATGAAATCAGTGGCAGATTTGCTTGCAAGTGTGATAAGTACAGAGCATGAACCTCTATCATTACAAGGCTTAGGAAAGCCAGAGTTGCGATTGCTCTTTCAGAGCTATGCATTTCGTGGTTTTAACCTTGACAATCATAGAGATTTGCAAGCAATTGGAGATCAAATACTAAAAATGCTCCGAGGTAGTCCATTAGCAGGAAAGGTGATCGGAAGCTTGCTGAATTCACGTATGGACCACCAGTATTGGAGAAGAGTTTTGAATCACGGGTCTCTATTTAACTTAGAGCAAGCAAAGGATGTGGTGGAGGTTTTGAAATTGAGCTACTACCATTTACCCGCAAATTTGCAGGTATGCTTTAGATTTTGTAGCATATTTCCTCAAGATCATCTGTTTGATAAAGATGACTTGATCAAAATGTGGATCTGTTCTGGATTTGTCCGGCAACAATCAAGTCAAGAAGAAAGGCCAGAAGATATTGGAGAAGATTACTTCAATCTTCTTTTAAGGAAGTCATTCTTTGAATATGTTGAATCAGGGGAAGGTGAGAGATATGTTATGCATGATCTGGTGCATGAGTTGGCCCAAAACGTTTCATATGGAGAATGTTGTAGAATAGAATCTAATGATAAATCAATTACCATGCCTAGCACTGTACGACATGTTTATGTACATGATCATGAAATGGAAAAGGTCTCCCATCTTGAAAATTTACGCAGCTTGGTTGTAACCCCTTATTCGTATCCATTTGTTCTTCCAAATAATTTAATTAAGAAAAGTTTACGTTTATTGAAAATATGTGGATCCAGTGAAATGCCCAAAGAGATAAGTTGTTTGGTACACCTTCGCTACCTGTATGCAGAGGGACCTGGAACTTTGCTCCGTGCTTCAGTTTACAAACTTTGTCATTTGCAAGTGCTAGAAATTCCACGATATAATGAGGCTGTGATCTATTCAGTAATTGAAGCAACTGGAGTGACCAATCTACTTAGGTTGCGTTATATGAGGCTTCCAAAGGAGATAATGCAAACCATTCATGGAGTCCACAAGCTGACATCTCTCCAAGAGTTAACCTTTTTTGTTGGACAAGAGAGTGGTCAACGTATAAATGAACTAGGCACACTAAAGAACCTCCGACATTTGTCTATTAAAAAAATAGAGAATATAGGAGATCATACTGAAGCTAAGAGTGCCAACCTATTAGGGAAGAATAATCTCATGTCGCTCTCCCTAAAATGGACCTCAAAGACCAATCCTATTCTCGCTGAGAAAATCATTGATTACCTCCAACCCCCTCACAGTCTCATGGAATTGACAATTAAGAATTATAATGGTCAAAGATCTCCTAATTGGATGGAGGCTTCACCGCCTTTAAACCTATCATCCCTCAAATTACTTAATTGTCCTCTTTGGAAAAACCAACTATATTCTGGGGAAATACCATATTTGAAAATTCTTGATATACGTCATTGTCTAAATATAGACAGGTTTCCTGATATGCCACTTTCTCTAATTGAATTCCGAATTAGTAATGTGGGCTTGAATTCTCTTCCAGCTTTGTACCAAAATTCTGGTAATAACACTCGTGCACCATTATCCCTGAAATCATCACTAAGAGTAGTGGAGATAGAAAGGTGCCCCAACTTAATATCCTTGCATGGATTTCTTCAGCAAGACAACCTAGATTTGCAAGCTATTGAGGAATTAACCATCAACGGCTGTGAGAGATTGGTACACCTACCAACTCATGGGTTTGGGAAGTTAATGTCTTTGGAATACTTAAATTTAACAAATAACCCAAAGCTAGTGGCGATGGATTTTCAAGGCTACCTCCTACCAACAAAACTCCAACGACTTTTCATGGGAAACTGTGGTGAAGTTGATGAGCCACTGCTGGCATCAGTATCAAGCCTTCCTACTCTCACTGATCTTGATATAAGTAATTGTGCAAATATTTCTCGTATTCCCTCCTCAGAAAATGCATTCGGATCTCTCAATGTGCTACATATATCAGAATGCAAGAAGCTCGTTGAACATTCATCTAGGGAACAGGCACATGGTGCCGACCGAGGAAGTAGCTTGGATTCTATAAAGATCAAGGAGCTTCACATTGATGACCTCTCTCTCCTTCTCATTGAACCACTAAGAAGCCTAAGCTTTGTTAGCAACCTACATGTTTCCCATTGTTCATGGATGGAGGCTTTGCTGGAGCAATGGTTTCTGCAAAACAGCAGTACCCTCAAGAGGTTGACTCTCTCGGGTCTGAGAAATCTCAATACATTGCCTCCTACAATGGTGAGGCTCACTGTGTTTGAAGTGCTGACAATCGGTGGGGCTGATTTGCTGGAGGAGCTTCCGGAGTTACCTGCTTCTCTAAGGTCGTTGCATATCTGGGGTGCAAGGTCTCTGAAGTCATTGCCTGCTACAATGGCGAGACTCAGTGCCCTAGAAACTCTAAAAATTACAAAAGCTGATTTGCTTGAGGAGCTCCCGGAGTTACCTGCTTCTCTGAAAGAAAAGAAAATTGAAGGCCGTGGTGGCCGATATCTCTGAAACGTAAGGACATTCTAGAAATCAAGAAAGTTGATTTGCTGGAGGAGCATTCGGGGTTACGTGTTTCTCTAAAAAAATAAGTCCATTAAAGGCCGTGGTGGCAGGTGGCAGGTGGCTTCTCTGAAACACTCTGCTTTCATAACAGAAATAAATCAGATACATGCGGCAGGATAATGCTTCATAACTTACCAACCCCGTATTAGTAAGGTACTTTCTTTTCCAATTTTTTTGAATAAATTAAAGGATCTTGCAATAGATTTGTCTTTTCTCTTTTTATCAGTAAGATATTCTTATTATCAGAGGAATGGAGAAGGACACGAGTAGCTGGTCCCAAGCCCGGTTGAAACTACTACAGTACCTTCCCAGCAGGTATATATCTGACCTTGTTTCTTTATTTAAATTTGAGGAATACTAACATATTTCATATTTTAACTCTCCCTATGTTGAAACTATATAGCTGGTCCTAAGCCCGGATAAAAGGAGGAGGGTTAACAATAAAAAAATTTGAAATGTGTTAATTAGAAAAATAACAACTCAAATTAAAAAAAAAAGACACCGAAAATTTGCAAAAAAAACTGAAATCACTAAAACTATACAACAAAAAAAGGTTTATTTAGATAAAAAGCGAAAGTTCTTATTTAAAAGAACATGCACAAAATTCACAAAGCGTCCAAACTTCATTTCTAACAAGTTCCACTTTATTGGGACTAGTTTGCCTAAATTCCCAGTTGAAGTGTCTGATGTTGTTAGTTGAAATTATTTTTAGCTGTTCTTTCCTTTTGCTTTTTTTTATTTGATCAATTTTTAAAGTGGTGCTGGCCAGCAGTACCTGTTTTGGTTTTCATACCACTAGTGTATCTTTGCCTTTAATTGGTACCTGTTGAGGCAGATTTATGTTGAATAAGAAAGTATGTTGTCTTGATTTGAACTAATCTGCATCTGTAACAATCTTTATTGATTATAATGTGATGAGGTTTCAATGAGGTTATAATGTGATTTGAACTAATCTACATCACCTGATGGGGCTAGATGCCAACTCTCTCACCTGATGATTGGGTTTCAATTATAGGTATCCTTCACTAATTCTTTACCAAACTTGCATATTGGATACAGGTGATGACCGGTTGAAACAGTCATCGAACTGCAGCTGGAAGTGCAAAATCAAAACAGAGGGGCTGCAGCGCAATTTAACCAAGTTCGAAGGAAAGAAGTCCAAAATTGCTACAGAGGGGCTGCAGCGCAATTTTAATCCAGCTGAGGAGATGCATGAGGTTGACTGACACGTGTCAGGTAGATTTATATGAAGAAGCTTCTTGGGTTAGTCCCTAATATGAATTTGCTATTGACATTTGCTATTAGTCCCTAATACGAAGAAGATTTATATGAATTTGCTATTGACATTTTAGATCCTTCTTGGGTTAGTCCCTAAAAGAAATTTGTTCCAAAAATTATAATAGATTATCACGTATGATATTTAACGATGTCTAAATTTGGAAAAGTACATTCATTTAAACTTTGGTACTCATGTTCGTTAATATCTTGGTCAATATTGCTGTTTTTTTACTGGTGGTCCTACGGTTTCTTGCCATGTGCAATTTTTTAAATTCAAATTGTATTTATTGATATTGACGAGATCTTTTTCTCTTTACAGATTCAGACTCAGGTTGTTCCTCAGGAAGTGGTTCAGATGCCAAAGCCTCCACACTGCATGAAGAAGGTATATTTTTTTTATTGTGATTGTATTTGTTAGGGCTACTAAGCATCTACTCGATGATAAAAATTATTTTACTGGTATATTATCTGATGGACATTTTTTCACACTTCAATCTGCAGGAAAAAGCTTCTAGGCCTGCTTCGGGTCGTGAAAAAGTAACGTAACTTTGACTGTTTTATAGCTTACCAGTACAGACTGGTAACATAAAATTGCTCCGGGACTGTCCTTTTTGGTGACCATTGGCGAAGAAACCAAAACAATTAAAACAAGGGAAATACCAATGACCAATTGTTTTGTTGTACCAGTAATAACTCAGTACTGTACTGCGCATCTTACTTAGTCTCTTCTAAACATGTCTAAATTTGTCTTGCCTTTCATATTGCAATGAGATGAGATGATAATATTATTTACCTAATAACCATTTTACTCTTGTTATGCCAGAATCATCTAACGGGTCGAAACAATCAGATGCGGATGACCCATTAAACCTAGCCAATCCTACTGGCATGGATGCTCAAATGGATGGTAAGTTTCCTCAAAAGAAAGAAAAAAAAAAATGAAAGTCAGCCTTCCTATGGAACTATATCTCTATTTTCGAAGTCCAAACAGACAATCTAAACCGCTTTATATGATCTTCATATGATTGGCCTCGAAGTACATTTTCATAAGAAGATCATGTTGAGCTGTTCCATTCGACTATTTGATGTTTGAAAATGGAGATGTGGATCCATAGTACGGACCGATGTGCACTATGCACAGTACCGTAGCCTCCTAGAAAAATAGCCTGGTCCATATTCAAGTTGAAAAGGACAAGGCAACAAAAATTTCGCAATGCTCCAAATAAGTCTGGAAAAAAAAAATTAAATGAGTCAGAATTTATATATGGAATCGTTTATATTTGGTTACTAATTTTGATTAATGACTAATGCATCTAGAAGGTTGCAAAAAAGGACCCTGAGAAGCTAAGGTGAGAAAGAGAAGAGCTAGAAAGGCTATAAAGTGATGGTGGGTTGTTATCTTCTATGCCAAGCAGTTCATTTAACTCTCAATAATTTTTGTTACTGATTATTTTTATTTTTTGGCATTTAAATATAAAAGGCAAGGCTGCAAGCAGAGGCAAAAGCAGCTGAGGAAGCAAGGAAGCGGGCCGAAGCCGAGGAGGCAAAGCGCTGGAGAGCCCAAGAGAGAGAGGCAGCCCATCAAGCCCTGCAACAAGTAATCTTTCCTTTTAATTTGAGACCTTTATTTTAATCAAATTAGCAGGTTTATGTGTATGTCTATTCAAAATTTCAAAAAAATTGCATGTGCTCTGTCAAGTGAGAATTATAATTGTCCCTTGCAAAATGAAATATCATGTGTATATCCTCCAAGAATTAGAAATTTCTTATATAAAATATCAAAATTATTCCTCTATATCTCAGTATAACTTGCAAATTATAGAAGAGTAAATATGATAATTTTGATGAATTAGGACCAAGATATTTGACATATTTGATGCTCTTTTTGGGCAAATATTGCTCCTAATTGTAATCCTTGGTTCATATTTTAGATTCTTTCTTGACATCTCTGTGCTAAATAAGATATTTCATATCATACATGCAAATGCTCATAGTCCTTTTTATACCATATATTTGAAATAGAATGAGGCTATGGTACTACGCATACCGCAGATTGGTTCCAACTACGGATCAATATTTTGTTTTCTGAGTTAAAAAATGTTCAACATAATCTTCTAATGAAAATGTACTAAATTTTACATTTTTTAGATTTGTTTTACTATTTTTTAGATAGGTAGAAAATCACTACGTTTCAGTGGTCTAGAAACTTTATATCAAGTGATTTTCTACCTATCTAAACAAATAGTAATTTTTTTTTAAATTGTAAAATTTGATCTACAAGTACATTTTCATATGGAGATCACGTTGAATGGTTCAGATAGATTGTTTGCACTTTGAAAATTCTGATATTGATCTATAGTACGGACCAATCTGTGCTATACATAGTACCATAACCTCACTCTTTGAAATATTACAAGATTATATATATTAACTTCTCTCATTATCAGATGGAGTACTGTAGAAATTGACAAAGGAAATCTATTCACAAGAGATCTCGAGATGCTGAGAACAGCCCCACAGCATATATATAGCCAGTTCAGTTGGAGAGACCAGTCCAATGGATTGCCAAGAGGGAATTGGAACGGGTTTCAGACCCGGTACAAACTCGCTGGAGCAGCTGGGGGTATTCCAAGTGTTGACAGAAATAGTTTTGGGTCCTATCTGATCCAAGAAATTGTTGTTAGTACAACTTAGTTTCATTATTCTTCTACTGTGCTTGTTTCTTTGCTGAATTGTTGTCTAATATTATCAAGGTATCTGATATTAACCATGATATTGCAAAAGAAAACTATTTATAATTTGTAACTGGGTTTGTACACAAGTTTTTTGTGGTTGCGTTAGATTTTTAATATTTTGACTTTATACTTGATATTTTGCAATGATTTGATCAGTTTTTATGATCAAATATAAAAAGGCTACAATTTTGCATAAAAAACGTTCATAACAAATACAACAAAACGATAAATATGTACAACCTTTCATATTTTTAGTTTAAACCTACATTCAAATACCAATTATTAGGTGTCATACAACTAATATTAAATTCCACACTGCAATTTTTACCTTTAGTATTCCATAAGAAAAAAAGTTTTTGAATTTATGTGTAAAAAAATGCTCTATTTTTTTTTTAAATAACATATCTCAAAAATTAATTAGCTTCAGTAAAAAACCAATTAGTCCTAAATAATTAGTGTGGTTATTCATATTTTCTATAACTAATTTATTAGATTTGAATATTGTAAACAATAACTTGCTACATATTAGTTTTCCATCTCAAAAAATGCATGTAGTTATGTATTATTATTATTATTTGCTGTTGTCCTTTCTCTACTTTCTTCTTGTCTTCTTGTGTATAATTAAATATTGTAATTTTTCCCCATTATAAAAAACAAAAACATAATGGATTGCTTAATACGGCGCAAGATCTTGTCATGGAACACGTCCATCTAACTTGAGCCAAAAAATAAAAAGTTTACCTGTTGCAGGGCTTACTTGATGGTTGTATATATTACAATTGTGTAGCGCATTACGGTTAGTATCATAACTTTTTGACCATTTATCGTGACTTTGTTGGTTATTTAATATTTCAAAATCGCAAGTTCATACTATGAATTCAAGCGATCGACATTATTTTTCGAGTTAATTTGATACGAAATCAACATAACAAAAATGAATGAACCAAATTAGTGGTAATATAAAAAATAGTTGGGTGGCTTGACGTCCAACCTTTATTCAAACAAAATAAATAATCAAGATATTGCAAATGACTTGTTATAACTTAGACTCATGACGGGATGGCGCATGTGCATTGACTATCGAAAGCTCAATACCAGCACGCGCAAGGATCATTTTCCTCTCCCGTTCATAGATCAATTGCTTGAACGGCTAGCTAAGCACTCTTTCTTTTGTTACTTAGATGGTTATAGTGGTTTCTTTCAAATACCAATACATCCTGATGACCAAGAAAATACCACTTTTACTTGTTCATATGGTACCTTTGCATATCGTAGGATGCCCTTTGGGTTATGTAATGCACCGGCCACTTTTCAAAGGGCAATGATGGGTATATTTTCAGACCTGATTGAGAAATCCATGGAAGTCTTTATGGATGACTTTTCAGTTTATGGTACAACATTTAATGATTGTTTGACCAACCTGTCCAAAGTCTTGCAACGATGTGAAGAGGTTAGTCTTGTTTTGAATTGGGAAAAGTGTCATTTTATAGTTCAAGAGGGTGTTGTTTTAGGCCATGTTGTTTCTGAAAAAGGTTTAGAGGTTGATCGTGCCAAAGTAGAGGTGATTGAAAAGTTACCTCCACCAATTAATGTGAAGGGTGTTAGAAGCATTTTAGGGCATGCCGGTTTTTATCGAAGGGTTCATTAATGATTTTTCTAAAATTGTCAAACATTTGACCAATTTATTGCTTAAGGATGCCCCTTTTGATTTTAATGAGGATTGTCTAGATGCTTTTAATAGGTTGAAAGAAGCTTTGATTTTAGCGCCTATCTTGCAACCCCCGAATTGGAATGAGCCATTTGAGATAATGTGCGATGCAAGTGATTATGCCGTTGGAGCGGTATTGGGGCAACGAGTCGACAAGAAGCCGTATGCAATCTACTACTCAAGCAAAGTGCTAGATGAGGCCCAAGTCAACTACACCACAACTGAAAAGGAGTTACTTGCGGTGGTCTTCGCCATCAACAAGTTTCGCCCTTATTTGGTGGGTCTGTCACACCCCGACAACGGGGCCGACAACCCGCCGCGCTAATCAGCGCAAGACGATTTCTATCATTTTACATAATCACATAGTTACATATACATTACCAATGACATAACTTACTTTTCTTCGTTGCAAAGTCCCGCAGTCTTCTAGTTCAATATCTCGTTTCATGTCTCACGCTTTGTACCTGGAACCCACAAAGTGGAAAGATGAGAGATTGAAAATCTTCCAGTGCGGTATTCAGTTCCAGTCGAGTTATCCCCAGATCTGACCAACTGGAACCAAAACAGCAACGAGCACCAAAACTATAGACTACAATAATAATATAAGAACCAAATAATCTAAGTTACCAACTATAATCAGTCAAGAAACAAAATATAAGTTCACTTTAAGAAATGCTCAAATACCGCAAAAGAAAATCAGCAAGCTAGAGAAACAATTAATAGCTGTAACAATCAAGCATAACGAAATATTATAATATGCAATGCTGATGTGCAATAAATTTAAGATTTCAATCCAATTTACTTATGCAACCCTATTGTTTAACCATGCTTTATTCCAAATTTAGCAATTCTCAAATATGCACAATTTTTCAAGTATATCAATTCTCAAATATTTTCCTTTGTTTACCATGCGTTACAAGTTCTTTCACCAAGCATAAATCCGTTCATGCGCTACCCGAATATGGCGCCTACACAGCTCTTGCTATGCGCTACCCGAATATGGCGCCTACACAGCTCTTGCTATGCGCTACCCGAATATGGCGCCTACACAGCTCATGCTATGCGCTACCCGAATATGGCGCCTACACAGCTCATGCTATGCGCTACCCGAATATGGCGCCTACACAGCTCTCGCTATGCGCTACCCCAATATGGCGCCTACACAGCTGACGCTATGTGCTACCCGAATATGGCGCCTACATGACCCTCGGATTTCATTCCTCAATTCCCATCAAAGTACATACAAGACATTCCATATACAAGCAAATCAATGCGTTCTATGTATTCTCATTTCTATTCAAGGTTCATGTATAACAAGTGCATGGTTCATATAAAACTATGTATCATGCATGCAAGTATATCATGCAAAATTTAGTTCAACTCATGTTCTATATCATCTATGCATATGCAATGCAACTCAAACTCTTGTTCAAATCATGTCATATTCAAAACCAAATTCTAAATTTGAACATCATACTTCATTTTCAGATTTTTGCTATAAAAATATATGATCATGCATCTTGATGCTTTATTCTAAAATATAACACTAGCATATACTACAATCTTATTTTGCCACTAAACTCTTCAAGTTTTGTCACAATTCAATTCTAGAATATATGTGCATGCTCATTATGACAACTCATGCATTCATGCTATGCATTTAAAAAAAAGAACATTCAAGAACTTAAACTACAACTAATTACCAATCAAGCAACAAAGCAAGCATCAACAATACAACCAATTAGCAACTAAACAAACAAGCAAGCAACAACTCCAAACTAATGCCTTGTACCATGCATACAAGTTAATTTCATGCAAACAGAAATATGGTTCAGTTCATGATGCAAGCGTATGTCCTGCAACTCGTTTATGCAATAAGAATACCAACTTCAAGACTTTAACTACAAGCAATTGGCAACCGAGCAACAACCAAGCTACACTAATCAAACAAATAATCTCGTGCAATCAGACATGCAAATTTCAATATGTAATAAGACATTTCACTAAGGCATATTTACACTTACAAAATTTACTTGTCTAATGTATGTCATCATGTACCTCGTTTTGATTCACAATTCAATGGGTCTGATTATCACATAGTTCACTCATTACCGTCTCAATTTATTATATAAATTTTACCCACTACTAGAATCTGGATTTGTTGCATGGGTAAAAATCTTTGTTGCAAGGGTAAGTAGTGTCCATGCAACAAATAAATTTGCAGGACCCCAGAGCATGCGACCTCGTCCTGTTGCATGGTAGTGTTCCTCTGATCGTTGCTAAGGGCGTTGTACAACCAGGAGCCAAGAGTGTATACTTTGGTCAGCTAAGGCCCGACCATGCATGCGTGCATGTTGAGTTAGTCGTGGATGGGTGGCAGCGCGTACCCCTTCCTGTCCCTACCGACGAGATGTTTGTGCTTGATGATGCACGGATGTCATTTGTCCAATGGCCCAAGAGTCAGATTGTTTTGGATCAGGTAATCCATAAAAAAATCCATTTATTTGTTACATTCAACTCATTCTTTTTGAAATACTAGAATAATCCATCTATAACTTGATACAGACACGAGGAGATGATGTTACCGGTACGGCAATGTCACCGGTACGTCAGGAGGTGGCTTGTGACGTTGCGGCTGACGCGCCACAATCACCGCCCCGTCCTATGGTCACCGAAGAAGAATACAGCCGTTTGCCCAATGATTTGCGCCTTCTCCACGACTACTTGATGACGGCGCCCGAAGGCATGGAGGCTGTCATCATCCCTGTCCCACCTGGGATGTTTCTACACGAAGGCAGGGATCTCCTGCTGTCGTTCAAAGACTTCAAGGACCTCTTCCACCACTCGTCATCCGACAAATGGCTCGATGTTTCACACATCACCATTTTCCTCATGTTAGTGATATTAAAATATTTTCATTATTGTATATAACTCAAATATATATTCTAATTACAATATGATGAGTTTTCAGGAAGCTAGTCCGAAACTGTGATGAGATGGTTGAAAAGAAGAACTTGTGCATGTTTCTGGACCCCGAGAAAGTGAGTTCTACGGCAGTGACATATTATCCGGATATGGCTATCGAGTACATGTGTTCTGCGATGCATCGTGCTAAGGTGGAGGAGAAGAAATTCATTCTCATGCCATACCACGAGGGGTTAGTTCTAATCTTAACTTATGTGTTGTTTATATTTTAATTAAAGAATTGTATAAAGGAATTAAAAGTTAAACATAAAAAAATGAAATCACACCATCAATCATAGCAAACACTTGTGTCACTTTTATATGCTAAAGTACTATAATTCTTCTCCTCGATCCCACAGCAAACATTGGTGCTCGATTCTCATTGTGCCGTACCTAAATGTGGGCATAATTGTTGATTCTTGTAAGCCCAAAGGAAGGATCGCGCTTGACAAGTGCAAAGTTATCTTCCCTTTTGTGAATAAGTAAGCAATAATAATTCTATAGGTTTGCATTTCTTTCAATCATATCAAATTATAAAATTGCTAATTACATTCACTCAATTTTGTAAGGGCTTTTGCGAAATATATTAAAGAGGGAGGATCAGATAGCACGGGCACGGGCACGCTCAAGAAAAGCAAGTTGAGTTGGAAGTGGATGTTGGTGAGCACACTCTTTATGAGTTAGAAATTTCATATCTTGTTAAAAAAATTATTGTCATTCTAACAAATGCCGCTAAATGTAAATTTCAGAGCCCACAACAGGAGGCGGGATGGGAATGCGCTTATTACACGATGATATTCATGTTGGACTTTGTCGAAAGAATACAATTCGATTTCCCAAAAGCGGTATGTACTTCATATTAATTTCCTATGTAATAAGCAATTGATATCTACCTTTTCTGAAATACTAACAATTATCAAATTATAATTTTGTAGAATGTGACAAAGCAAGCGCATTACACCAAGGATCAGATCGACGATGTGCGGTGCATGTGGGCAAGGTGGTTTGCCATGGAATTTTGTAATCCTCGATATGGATTTGCATAGATTTGTAATAAAAATATGTTTCGAATGAATTTATTGCTATATGAATTTTGTATAAATTTAGTATATGAATTTCTTGCTAATTAATCTGTTTCGAATGAATATGGAATTTTGTATTTCTGTTGCAAAAAATTGGCTAGCAAAGCTGGAGGCTAGCCCAAAAACAAAATATACAAAAAAAAGGGTATTTATACACGGATATTTCACAATTGTGCGTGTACGATAGAAAAAACAAAATCAAAAATTAGCTATTGCACACGGTTATTTAACAGTTGTCCGTGTACAATAGCATAGAGCTACACTGACATTTTATAAAAAACCGTGTGCAATACTAATCATACACGGATATTTTAGAAAAATCCGTGTATGATAGCCTTGCTGGAGGCAAAATACAAAAAATCTTCAACTATTTGTACACGGATATTTACCAAAAGTCCGTGTATAATAGCTAAGAGAGCTACACGGACTTTTAATACAAAGCCGTGTAGAAAGAGTAATCGTACACGGTTAATTAGGGGATATCCGTGTAGCTCGGTAACTTGTAGAGCGACACCGGCAGGTCCTTGTACACGGTTAATTAGGGAATATCCGTGTAGAAATCATTATAATCACACACGGTTAAATATCCGTGTGTAGTTTCTGACCTATTCATACACCCTGGCTTTAAACACAGCAGGAAATCCGTGTAGCTCTTCCATTAATGTCCGTGTGCAATCTGTTTTTCTGTAGTAGTGGGGGTAGCAAAAGGGGATTCAGGGAATACTCTACGAGCGTGCATAGAGTGATCAGGTGGAGGCCACTGAGGCGGATTGGAAGATCCAATAAGAGAGAAAGTTGATTTCTTTTTCAAAATCAGTTAACTTTGACAGTTAGTGAGACTAATTAGTTAGGGGGACATTTAGGGGACCAAACAGCGGGAGACAAAATCATTATTCATACATTTTTTGTTAAAACTTGAACATATGAGAAGAAAGATGAATTTCGATTTTTCCTCGATAATAATCACAACATAAGACCATACCTACATATGTGTATATATAACACATCAAAAATAGAAGAATTTAAATTATACGAGTTAAAAGTAATAGTTCCACAATTAATTTCTGTAGCTCATTCAAATATCGTGCAAATAGCACAATTTGTGCACATTATATCATGCTTTTTCTCCATTCCATAATATATATACATGCTTAATTCAACATTTGTTTTGTCTTCACAGTTACTAACAAGAAAACAAAAACTTAATTCAACATTTACAATGAAAAGCATGAATTAAAAGGCCAAATCAGACAATCAGATTAGGGGAAAAAGTGCGAAATCAGAAACCAAAAGTTCTTACCCCCAAACATTTTCTATTTAATAAATTAAACTTCTAGGAAAATAAGAAATAAATTTAGAAAAATAAAAGGACATAAGAAATAAATTTACAAAAAAATGAAAAGAAAAAAAAAAAGAGAAGGGGAATTTTGCCTAAATAAATACTTGTATTTTTTACCCCGTTGAACTGAACCCGAATAATTTATTTGTCAGTATGGACCCAACTCCCAGTACTCTCTACATAGATGAATAATTGTTTATGGTAAACAGTCAATAGGATAGAATTGCACATGCACGTAGTCACCATAATCCCCCTTCAATCACTCTCAATTTCAATTTGAATATCTATCACCATCGATTATATATATATATGTTACAACAATATAAAACCGTGTTTGTGTTTGTTTGTGTTTGTGTTTGGTTGCATAATTCAAACTCCCGTCTCCAGAAAAAATAATAATAAAAAATGACCAATCCAATCCACTGATCAGAGGCCGTTGAACAATTCAAACCAACTTCTCTATCGTTTCAAAACCGCGTTTGATAGTTTGGAGAATGTTATCTGTTAATTTATTTATGGTTCCATGCGTGCTTCACATGGTGACATGGCACAAGGTTTATATTTCAAAAGGTATGGGATTTTTGTAAATCAATTTATATATATGAGCATTTAAGCGATATATATATATATATATATAGAGAGTATGGCTAATTTGCTGCTGGCAGCATTTCGGCCAGCTGCTGCCGGAGCTATATTTAGCCATACGATGTTCAAACAACAAATCCAAATCGTTAGATGTGATATCTATATTAAAATCTACTTGGAGATCAAATTTTACATTTTTTGGAATTTTTTTACTATTTATTAAGCCACTTTGAAAATTCCAGATCATATGGTCCAGACTGTTTTTACTGTTCACCCGGATCAGTAATTTTCAATGTGGCTTAATAAATAGTAAAAAAATTCCAAAAAGTGTAAAATTTGGTCTCCAAGTAGATTTTAATATAGAGATCACATCTAACAGTTTGGATTTGTTGTTTGAACATCGTATGGCTAAATATAGCCCCGGCAGCAACTAGCCGAAATGCTGCCAGCAGCAACTTAGCCATACTATATATATATATATATATATATATATATATATATATGAGGGATGCTTCTATGCACCTAAGGACCTATTTGTAAAATGAATATATTTTTATTTTCAAAGTTCAAACAGTCGATCCGACCGTTCAACATTATCTCCATATTAAAATGTACTTGGAGGTCAAATTTTACATTTTTTTGAATTTTTTTACTATTTATTAAGTATTTTACAAAACTAGTCAAATTCAGACCATTGAATTTTGTACCCATCTTAATAAATAGTAAAAAAATTCAAAAAAAATGTAAAATTTGACCTCCAAGTACATTTTAATATGGAGGTAATGTTGAACGGTCGGATCGACTGTTTGAACTTTGAAAATGAAAATATGTTCATTTTACAAATAGTCCCTTAGGTGCATAGAAGAATTTGCCTATATATGTATATATAGGGTCCGGCTAATTTGCTGCTAGCAGCATATCGGCCAGCTGCTGCCGGGAGCATATCTGTCATTATGATGTTCAAACAACTGATCCGAACCGTTCAACATGTTCTCTATATTGAAATCTACTTGGAGACCAAATTTTACATTTTTTGGAATTTTTTTGCTATTTATTAAGACACTTTGAAAATTATTGATCATATGGTCCAGAATTTTGTTGCACTGTTTTTACTGTTCACCCGGATCAACAATTTTCAAAGTGGCTTAATAAATAGCAAAAAAATTCCAAAAAATGTAAAATTTGGTCTCCAAGTAGATTTCAATATAGGGAACATGTTGAACGGTTCGGATCAGTTGTTTGAACATCATAATGACAGATATGCTCCCGGCAGCAGCTGGCCGATATGCTGCCAGCAGCAAATTAGCCGGACCCTATATATATATATATATATATATATGTTTCCAATAAACTAAAAATAATTTGGATTACAAGAAAAAAAAATTACAGACATGTAATTAGATATACATATAATTTATTGATTGAATTTTTCTACAATTTATTTTTGTTTAATAATGGATTAAAGAGCCATTCAATCTAATTATTTCAAGAGAATAAAATTATTCAATAGACATATTGACGATTTCAACCATCTCCTTTCATATTTTGTAATTTTGTAATTAAATCAGGTGATATCTAGTTTTCTTTTATGATGAAACAGATGTCCGTTACCCTCTAATTTTTTTTTTTTTTTCTAGAAACTTTTGACTCAATTTATATGATGAAATTCAAATGTCCGCCACCCTTTAAAAAAAATTCTGGAAATTTTTGACTTGTGTGTGGCCTTAATTTCTTGCACAACTTCATGTACAATGCCCATACACAAATGTCAAACGACAAATTTGATATTTGGAAAAAGATGCTTTTGTACAATTATAAAAAGAAAATTAATTGAAAACAATTCGAATATTGAAGTGGCAAATATTTAATTAAACACATGCATCAACGTCAAGTCTTCATTTTGTTAACAAATTTTGCGTATTTTGAAATTGTGATGACGTGCTTTGGCTTTGTATTTAGTATGTTAATATTTAATGTAGACTTTAACAATAAACTCACTATTTTATCCATTGCCAGTTTTTTTTTCTAGTATCAACTTGCATAATTTAGAATTAAGATGATTTGTTTTGAGCTTTGAATCATCATAATAGGATGTCGATGTTTGATGAAATTTAATTTAATTTGTTATAAACCAAATTTTAGGTAATATATAATATATTACATCATTTTTTTATTTAAATTTCGGATATTAAAAAAACATAAATATGCTAAATGTATGAATTTTCATCTAAAATAATTAGAATACACATATTTCATCTAAAATTTTATATAAAAAACAAGAACGTATTGCTAAAATGAATAATTAGGTCACAAATATTGCAAAACGATAATAAAATCAATTTAATTTTAATTTATATATGTTGTCACAACATATAAAAAAATGAGCCACACATTTTTTTGGATATTAGTTTTGCAATTTAATTTTTTTAGAATGTTGATATTTTGATAGTTAAATGCCCACACAAAAACTATATGGTTTTGAATAGATTAATGTCTAGAAATATTTACAAATTGAAATTTGTGGATAATATTGTACAATATGCTCTTACATTAAAATCTGAAACAAGGACAATATTTATATAAGGATCAGTGTTGTATATATGTTGATGTAATTGACATAATAGAAATTAAATTTGTATTTAGCATTAAAAATCAAATTCACAAAACGGTTGGTGATGGTATTAATGTCATTTATTAATTACTACTTAGGCAATGTTTTAAAATAATATTAAAGAGAAAATAACCATTTGATAACTAATAATCCCGAACGTGGGCCTTTGAAGAGAAAGTTATCTAAATGAGGTTGGAAATTATTTAAGTTAAATATATCACAAATTAAAGTGTTTTAGAAAAAAACTAAAAATACATATATGAAATTTGGCAAAATATTAGGTTATTGTAAATTTTCCTAATATAAAAGAATATGATGTCAATATAGGTTTTCTCCAATAACTTATAGGTGATTATTTCTTCTTAATTATCTACGTAGAGTTATTTGACTATTTAATAATAAAAGATGAAACATATAACATATAAGGTAAACTTTTGTTTTCAATATTTCTTAATTAATATAACGACTACTTGAATAAAAAAAAATAGAAGTATGTTTTCTCTTAAAAAATTCTGCTATACTTTTAAACTAATGAGTCATGTAATTAATCTGAGGTTCAACTGAACATATCATACAAAAAATATGTAAGAACTTATCATACAAAAAATATGTAAGAACATCATACAAACAATATGTAAGAACATATATGTTTATGCTCACTTTACATTCATACATTAATTGTGTATGAAAACAAGCAAATTGTTTTTCTTTTTTGTCCTTAACTAGTCAAGTGCCCGCGCGTTGCAACGGGGATTGAAATATTATTTTCATCACTTTATTTCAAGGTGATTAATTTTTATTTAATTTCTTCATTATGTATTAGTCAATAATAAGAGCAAACGATAACCTTAGAGCTTGATAATATATTATTTGTGGAGATAATAAATTGTAAATACATTAGTCAGCATATATATTATTTGTGGAGATAATTAATTGTAAATACATATCACACATGTATGATGACCCTTGCGGAATACATCTGTTCATCACATCTATGCACTATATAAAAACTTGATATTGGACAGGCATAAAGTTCACATGTTACTGATCCCATCCATATAAAGAACATTCATCATGGCCTTATCAATTAATTGTACTTAAAATCATGAGTAATTAGTTGATGAAGTGTGATTCAACCATCCTATAAATCATGAGTGAATTCACTGCCAGGCATGCACGGCCAGTTTTCTCAATGGTCAATGTGAGTTTCCCAGTAAATAATGGTCTGACCTGTAATAAGCTATTCCATAGCACCGAATCCTGGATGCACGCCTTTTTGGTGTTATATCGCACCACATTTAATGATCAAAAATAACATATTGATGGATCATGGAGTCACTAGAACCTGCCAAATTAACTACTTCAATTGCATCAGGAATAACACTTAATTGGTTTCACAAGTATGTGTTTACCAACAGGCCGGGTTTGGATTTTGGTTCACCAGTGGTAAGCGTTTGTTCTCTGGTATCATTATGAATCAAATTTTTTCTATACTTGTACATTTAACTATAATTGGCCATTAGTCCACCAGTATCTTATATTTTAACTAGGAAGATTTAAGGATGGAGGGACGCGTGTAATTGTAATTGCAAAGCACTCTGTCTGGCTGGGCATTCACGCTTCATCTTGGGCCTATAATAAAAATTGCATTTTGTTTCAATTTTAAAAATTGAGGGCTGACAACGGATCCAAAAGAATTTGTGATGATCGCTCTACTTGGTCCGGTACAGCTAAGAGAGTTTGTTATATACCTCCATCTGATGAATCCCAGGCTCCCAGCCCATATATACACTGAAATAAGGTTTTTAAAATGAGGTGTTTGAGATCTGTTTTTGTGTAAATCTCCAAGGAAATAAAGGATTCTAGTATGCACGGAGCAGATTATACACAAGGAGGTGAATCAGTGCACCTGCTAATAACAAGTATATAGAAAATAACAATCGAGAGACATGATCATTACTCAACAAAATACTTGAACAAATAATATGATGAAAAATAAAAGTGAATCCAATCTTACCAACATGTTGAGAATTTGAGAGTAATTTACGAAATTAATTTATCATTTGAATTTTTCAATCTAATTAAAAGAGGCTCTGTCATGCCTTTTCTACAAACAAATTTTAAACCGTTAGCCTAAGTGAAGGTACAATATTTCAAAAATAGAAAAAGGATAGAAGTACTTATTGCTCGTCTTTATTCTAAAAATGACCCATGAAAAATAAAACCCCTAACAGATGAAAAACTAATTGGATCCTCTTTTCCTTTATTTGTCAACACAACAAAATTTCGTATTGCGGCTCTTTATATTTGGTTTCCTTCAAAATCTGAATAATTTCAATACATTTTATTTAAAAATGGAACAAGAAGAAAACAAATTTTGATATCAATAATAAACACGGCATAAGACCATACATACACATGTGTGTGTATATATATAGCGCATCTAGCACATGAAAAATTGAAAAAATTGAAATATATTAGTTAAAAGTTATACTTGTGTAAATTTTGTGGTTCATTCAAATATATGGGGAGATCATATATGAGGCAATTGCTCTGTTAATTCATATCCAATTTAGGCAACTGTATGCAACATTATAACATCTAACTCAACAAGTCCGACCATATCCAATTTAATTAATTTTCTAAAAATATTTATAATCTTAAGTTTTAAAGCCGTTAATGAGTCAAAATATTGTTATGACATATATATTGAATCCTTTAGTATAAAACTTTGTAATTTCCGAAAATAAAAATTAATTTACTTCTTACTACTTTTATAATGCATTGTTGTTTGCTTATATATGCTTTTGAATTCGGTAATTATGTTAATGCATTACTTTAATGATCTTTGTTTCCTTCAAATATTTCTTAAAAATTTACATGTTAAAAAAAAGGCCCGCTCACCAGTAGAAATTCCCAAACAACAAATTCTGAAAATATTGTTATACGGAGTATAAAAATATCATCAAGTGAACTTTTCTTATTTTCAATATAAAATATTGCCGACATGTGTTTTAGGTTTTAAAATCTTAAAATGTATAAGAGTAAAAATTGTATTGATGTTTTTCTTATTTTTGTTTAACTATTTATGTTCAAAAATTAACCAATTTTATAAACAAAAAACACAATATAAAGCATATTTATTATTTTAAAATACAATGAACAAAAAAATAAATGTAGTTAACATCAACATAACATTTAAAGAAACAAATGTGTATATAATCTTATAAAAAATCACAAACCTAAAAAATTCAATTAAAAAAAGTATAGTATGTATTTTACTACATAATTGGAGATATACAAAATAATTGAAAAAGTAAATCAATTATTATGTAGATTTTACATTCTAAATTTCATATTGAAAATAAATATATTTATAGAAAGGTTTATACTCAACATCTTTATCAATAATTTTAAAAAATAATTGAGAAACTAAGCATATGTTTATGTTGAAGGGAAGTCACTTGTGATCACTAAACAATTTAATAAAGAGGGAGAACAATGCTTTTACTTTTGATCAATATATGAAATATATTTGTTTTACCAACTCATATAATGATAAGAACTTTTTATTTGTTTGTTTTTTTATTATTTACTCTAATATTTTAAAATATATTATATATAGTTTCTACTAACATAATTAATGAATATGTCTCATAATTAAATATATAGGATGAGTCGTTATGTGAGTTATGCTTCATATAACAGGGATGTTTAACCTAACACGAATATATATCTACACACACTTATTGACATCCACGTTTTCCAAATGAACATTATATGTGCAAGCAGAAGTTGTATGATCAATATCTAGTACCGTTGATGAGGATTCAAGCGATTTCTGCCAAGACAATGCAGAAATGAATGAATATCAAAATTTTGTGAATTTAGGGGCAATATGTGTAGCAATTTCTATACTGTTGTCACTTGAGGACACCTCCACTGTTACAAAAATGGAGAGGATTGGACAAAAAGAGTAAATAATAATCAGTTGGAGCACATGTTAAAAAAATTAACTAAACCTATTGTCTCAATCCTTAGTTATACGTACATATCTTATTTGTATACACTGTAAGAAACCAAATTAATGATTTTGTTCTTTCTATTGCATAGAATTTTTTTTTCCATATATCCGGTTTTTTTTTTATAAAATATTTGATACATTGTAAAATAAATATTTCTCCTTTTATCTCATCATACACCTTGATCGCCATTTTATCTCTTCACACACTCTCTCTCTCTTCAGTAACCTTATTTTTTTAGTTTCGATCCGGACCGTTCGATCTGAAAGTCAGGTCAATCTGGCCCGTAGTGGAATGCACGGGTCTTTAATATTCGTGTTAGAGCAGATTGGACGGTCCGGATGAAAACTAAAAAGTTGGATTATTTAGGGATCCGAATTCTGAATGTAGTGGATTAGTGGGCTTTGTCGGTAGATCTAGATCTTCTGTGGCAAAATGAAGCTTCCTTCCATCTATTGTTTTTTTAAATTCCAAGTTATCAAGAGTCCTGTAGTCTGTAGATCTATGTTACCCGACACTTCAGATATTGCTCCATACCAGTATCGGACACGTATCGGATACGGATACGGATACGATACGCACCCGATACATATCGGGTACTGTCACATCCCGACAACAGGACATACTGTCACATCCTAGTTTTGAAACACTTGGAGAATTATCTTAATTGAAGTGAAATGCATTTCAATATAGCAATATGTATTTCCTAGTATATTTATGAACCTTTGAATTTCTATAATTTGAAATTAATACACTACCAATATATATATATAACATTTTATTAATTTAAGGTTTGATCATAAATATATAAATTGCGTTAATTCAGATTTGTTTGTGAGTGTTCTTAAGTTGGAATTTTGTTTTATAAAATATGTAAATTACTTTTACTAGGAGTACTAAATAAAGAAGTTAAAGGAAAAGATAAAAATTTAGCATGACATCTAACATGGGCTCTTGGGCTTTTAGTTAAAATCTGAAAAGAGAAAATAAATTGTTCGGCTTATATAAATTATAAAATAAGATTAAGCTGCTTAGATGTTTCACATAGATAAACGGTGGAAACATTCCACATATTTTATTATTTCCCATTTTTAATAGGAAACCGCTTAGGCACAAATATTATCAAGTGGAGAACAGCTCATTCTTATTTCTTTCGGTTCTCGTTCAGTCTGCCTATTCACCTACCTCACTTGCGTTTCTCCCTTGGTACTATCTATTTCCCTCTTGCTACATTAATTGAATTTTTGGAGTACATTATTGAAATTTTGGAGAAGTTGTCAAGAAATTGAAAATGGTTCTAGCACGGGTAAAGCAAGAGAAAGAAATGTAGTGGTGTGTGCTGCTCCTTGACACTTGATCTTGACTCATGGTACTCTTTATTTATTTTGTTCTTTGTCCTTGCTAGAATTATGCTTGGCTGCCATTAATGGTGCATTATGTTCTGTTGTGAGTCACACACTTGAATTGGTGAATGTTGTGAGTTAATATAAGGCTTATTGTGAAGAAATTTTTAAAGAGTCTTGAGTTTGAAATAAATCTAGTTTTTGGGCAAATTTGCGAAATATGAAACAAAGTTTACATAGTACTTCATGCTAACTCCTCTGATAGGTCAAGTAAATTATTTTATTTTCAAGCAACCTGATTGGAGAAAGAAAGAAATGAATAATACTTTGCCCAAAAGCTGATTTTATTCATATTAAGACTTTTGTATGATGTGTCTCCAAAATTAGTAAAATTCCGACTAAAAGTAATCAAGAGGGACTATGTGATGTATCATTGTATCGTAACTGATCTCTTGTTCGTTCTTAGCCTCACATAGGAATTATGCAAGCTCTGTGGGTTGTAGTAACTAAAGTCTTACTAATTCGACATAGACGTAGATCTTATGTGGCTGGATTAAGAAGATTGTCAAACATGTACACATTTGAAGCGAGGCATCGATCACATCGTCACGATGTTACTAAGGTGCGGGTTTCGAGTTATTCTCAGATTCCTCTAACTGATTTTATTGTTGTTGTTTGCTTGTCAATTCCTTTGCTTGTTGTTGTTGCTTGCTTGTTTGTTTAGTTGCTAATTGGTTGTACTGTTGATGCTTGCTTGGTTGCTTGATTTGTAATTAGTTGTAGTTAAGTTCTTGAATGTTCTTTTGAATTGCATAGCATGAATGCATGAATTGTCATAAGGAGCATGAAGGTATATTCTAGAATTGAATTGTGACAAAACTTGAAGAGTTTAGTGGCAAAATAAGATTGTAGTATATTCTAGTATTATATTTTTAGAATAAAGCATGAAGATGCATGATCATATATTTTTATATCAAAAATCTGAAAATGAAGTATGATGTTCAAATTTAGAATTTGGTTTCGAATATGACATGATTTGCATCAAGTGTTTGAGTTGCATTGCATATGCACAGATGATATAGAACATGAGTTGAACTAGAACTTTTGGATGTTATACTTGCATGCATGATACATAGCATGATATGAACTATTTACTTACATTAATGAACCTTCAATAGAAATGTGAATATGACTTGCATTAATAGAAACATTGATTTGCTTGTATATGGAATGTCTTGTATGTACTTTGATGGGAATTGAAGAATGAAATCCGAGGGTCATGTAGGCGCCGTATTCGGGTAGCGCATAGCAAGAGCTGTGTAGGCGCCATATTCGGGTAGCGCATAGCGTCAGCTGTGTAGGTGCCATATTCGGGTAGCGCATAGCGAGAGCTGTGTAGGCGCCATATTCGGGTAGCGCATAGCGGGAGCTGTGTAGGCGCCATATTCGGGTAGCGCATAGCAAGAGCTGTGTAGGCGTCATATTCGGGTAGCGCATGACTGGATTTATGCTTGGTGCAAGAACTTGTGATGCATGATAAACAAAGGAAAATATTTGAAAATTGATATACTTGAACAATTGTGCATATTTGACAATTGCTAAGTTTGGAACAAAGCATGGCTAAACAATAGAGTTGCATAAGTAAATTGGATTGAACTTTTAAGTCTATTGCACATGAGCATTACATATTGTAATATTTCGTTATGCTTTATCGTTATGGTCTTATAATTGTTTCTAAGGGTTGCTGATTTTTGTTATCATACTTGAGTATTTAGTCAAAGTAAAGTTCTATTATTTTTGTTGACTAATTATAGTTGAAGCTAGTTTATTGGAATCTTAGATTATTGTTGTAGTCTATTTTTGGTGCTCGGTGCTGTTTTAGTTTCAGTTGGTCGGATCTGGGGATAACTCGACTGGAACTGAATACCGCACTGAGAGATTTACAATCTCTCATCTTTCCACCTTGTGGGTTCCAGGTACAAAACACAAGATAAGGAAACACGATTTCGAACTTGAAGACTGTGGACTTGCAACGAAAAAAAAAAGTAAGTTATGTCATTGGTAATGTATATGTATGTATGTGATTCTGTAAATTGATAGAAATCGCCTTGCGCTGATGAGCGCGGCGGGTTGTCGGCCCCGTTGTCGGTGTGTGACACATACAACCCGCCGCGCTTATCAGCGCAAGGCAATCATATTCTGAATTACAACATATACATAAATAGATTACCAATGATACATAATTGAACCACAATACATGAAGTAAATTTGTTAAGTCTAATTTGTTTTACATGTCTCAAAGCAAGACAAAATGAATCTGCTATAGTTTATATACGTACAATTGGAGTACCATAATAGATTCATTTGAGGAGAAATATAAACAAAGTACTTATGTTTGTGGCAACCACCGCAATCATTCGTTCTGACATCTCACTTTCGTCTCTTGGGCTTTGTACCTGGAACCCACAAAGTGGAACGGTGAGAGATTGAAATCTCCCATTGCGGTATTCAATTCCAGTCGAGTTATCTCCAGACCCGACCAACTGAAACTAAAAGAAGACCGAGCACCAAACATATAGACTACAATAATAATATAAGAACCAAAGAATCTAAGTTACCAACTATAATCCGTCAAGAAACAAAAATATAACTTCACTTGAAGAAATGCTCAAATACCGCGAAAGAAAATCAGCAAGCTAGAGAAACAATTGATAGCTATAACAATCAAGCATAACGAAATATTATAATATGCAATGCTCATGTGCAATAGACTTGAAAGTTCAATCCAATATAGTTGTGTAACACTATCGTATAATCATGCTTTACTCAATACTATTCATGATAGAATAAAATATCATTATATTAGGTACCATATTAGTATTAACAATATCTCAGTCATGCGCTACAAGTACAGCGCCTAGATGACCCTGGTCATGCGCTATAAGTTGAGCACCTACATGACCGTAAAGATTCAGATGTGAGGTTCAACCAATTAGTATATACAGGACTCTGATCATGCGCTACCACGAATATGGCGCCTACACAATTTCTGTTATGGCCATAACCTGAAATTATGTGCTAACCCTGAATATGGCGCCTACATGACTAAAGTTATGTGCTACAAGTTCAGCGTCTACATAACCGAGTCATGCGCTACCACGAAAATGGCACCCATGCAATTTCTGTTATGCGCTACAAGTTTAGCACCCACATAACCGAAATTGCACGCTTACCCCGAATACGGCGCATACATGATCGCCCGGTTTCAGACTTGTAGTTCTCTAACACATTTCATTTAAAACAAGTAAATAGTTCATATCATGCTATGTATCATGCACACAAGTATATCATGCAAAAGTTTTACTTCAACTCATGTCTTATATCATTTATAGATATGCAATGCAACTAAAACACTTGATGAAAATCATGTCATGTTTCAACCATATTAATTCTAAATTGAACATCTTACTTTATTTTTAGATTTTTGCTATAAAAAGATATGATCATGCATCTTGATGCTCTAAATCTAAAAATATAACACTAGCACATACTACAATCTTATTTTTCCACTAAACACTTCAAGTTATGTCACAATTCAAATCTAGAATATATGTTCATGCTCCATATGACAACTCATACATTCATGCTATGCAATTCAAAAGCACATTCAAGAACTTAATTACAACTAATTAGCAATCGAGCAAACAAGCAAGTAGCAACAACAAGCAATGAAATTGACAAGCAAACAACAACAAGAAAATAAGTTAGAGGAATCTGAGAATAACTCGAAACTTGCACCTTAGCATTGTCGGGCACAATGATTAAAGCGTCGCTACAGTATGGACATGTTCGGGCACAATGATTCAGCTGTGTAGGGTATGTGCCTATACCAATTAACAAGATTGATCCAGTAGTTCAATAGTGCCCTCAATTAATTCATTTAACTACAACTCACAGAAATTTCCAAATTCTTGAGTGAGGCTCAGTGAAGAATAAAAATAAGGGTTTCAAATTCATTTTTGATATAACTATATATCACCAAGTTCCTTTTTCACCGACTTAAAGCCATAGGAGTTAGGTCACGCAGATGATACAAAAGTCTAACATGAATTAAATTAAGCTTTTGAGCAAAATTACTCTCTTCTAGTTTTCTACCTTAGAAAGGTACAAATATAACAACCACTAGAATGAGACAATCAAGTTAATTAGCAACAAATCAAGTTAGCAACAAGTTAGCAACAAATTATGGAATCAATTTTACATGTGTTATTCCTTTGTCCTTATGCCAGATCAGTTTGGCTGGAGGTAGCCCGAATCTTGAAGAGGAAATTTTCAAACCTGGTAAGACGGTGTCTAATACCATTTATCAATCATGGCAAATGGTCAAGCAGAAGGGTAATATGCCTCAAAAAGAATGGATGACCAGGTTTATATGTGTAACGTGGGGAATCTGTAAACAGCGCAATGCTGTAATATTCAGAGATCACTCTTTACCACCAAACCTGATTGCTGACAGATGCTGCCAAGAGATGGAACATTGGCTCAAGTTGTGTTAAAAAGTTGCCTCTTCGTTTGTTTTATATAGAATAGTAATAATAATGTTTATTGTATTGGAATTCGGGGTTAAGAGAGGTTAAGAGATGCCAGTTGCATAGCACAAGCTGCTAGAAAACATAGAAGAGTGGTTGTGCGCATGTGCACAAGGGATATGCTGTGATAAGCTCAGAAATCACAATGATGTAATTTGATCTACTTTAATTACAATTCACTTGTCAGCCTCTGACAAGCTTTCAAGAAAAAGATATTAGGAATACATCAATTGAAGTGTAAGTTTGGGACTACAGATCGACTTTCTAAGTTGTCCAAACTTGATAGTAGTAATCTTTTATATTTAACAAATTTTCCCGAAAACCTATATTGAATTCAAATTCAAGACTTTAAAATTTCTTCACCATCAATTTCAAGTTATGCAAAATGGTTAGAATTCAAGAATGACTCACAATTTTGATCTGTTGGTCGATTACAATTTGCTACAATTCAACATTGTTCCATCAAAAGGAAGGACAACTCTAAGACAAATTTTCTGGTCGGGAAAGTAACAAGTCATGGAATTAAATTCAGTCAACAAAGCAGTTTCTCAAAAAGGAGATTGTAACCAACGAAATTTTCAAGGAGAATGAACAAAGAATTTACTCACAAAATCCCAAATTGTAAGTTGATAACACGCCATGGCTCGCAATCAATCAACCAAGCAAACTCCTATCCTTTAATTTTCCTATGTTTTCGTCTGTTTTTATTCTTTTCTTTTCCTTTTTCCACAACCGCTCTTCTTCTTTTCTGTTAGTTAATCTTATTTCTGTGACGATATGTTTGATGAAGAAGAGAGCCCAAACAAATAGAAAATACAGGTGTTCCTTTTAATCAATAGATCACTGTTTTCCTTTTAATGTTCGAAACAGAGGAATAGGAAGATACAGGTATCATCTTTCTTTGAAATTAATGACTAATGAAATATGTCTACCAGTAGAACAAGTTAGAGAGCCTCACGTAAGATTAAATAATTCTATCAATAATCAATTAGCTAGGTGGAGATCCCCACTACTTGAGAGCTTCATGCTTAACAGGTCGGACTATTGCTAGTAACTTATTCAGTTGTGCATATGTGTTTCAGCATTTCCAGCCTGATATCGTTTAATGCTGGAGGGAAGAGTCTAGACATTCGATGAAAGAAAGTGAAGGAGAGAAGAGTCTAGACATTCCTCCTCTGTCCTGTTAGAGGGTAAATTAGTCAATCTGGTTTTCAATACAAGGTTATTAATTGATTAATAAAGAAAAGGGTATATAAGAAAGGATTTTAAATTTTGATGGAGATATTGGATATTTTGATGTTTTGATGGGGATATTGAATTTTTTGAAAATTTTGATGGGTACACCGGCAATTAACCCTTTAATATAATACTTCCAACCATTCTAGCTAACAGAAATTTCAGCTATAGAAAATATTAGTGGAACGTGTTAGGTGGGTCAAAGATAGTGGACAGGTGTCACCATGAAAGTTCGGTACAAAAGAACTCACCTTTTTTGTTTATTTATTTATATATTATTACTGATTTGCACTAAACCCATACTTATAAAGGGAACTAAACTTTAATAATAAAATACTAAGTTTCCAATAAATATATCGTTGAATAAATTTCAAAACATTTTAAACTGAAATGAAACATATATAATCACTTATAATTGTACAAATTAAATTTAGTACAATTAAATTTAAAATAGCTCTTCATATTAATTTGCAAAAATTCAAAAATAATCTCTACATGTTATAACTACTTTATAATTATTTCTTCAATTACATGTTTCACTTTTAAGTCAAATAAAATTTTCAAATCAAAGGTTGGGATGTTACAATAAGCAACTGTTCGCACAAAAGTGTATCACAAAGTTTCACTACAGCAAGCTGTAGCTTTTAAACCTTGAATTAACTTCCTACTAGACTGCAAGTGCACAATCCTATCGTATAGTTTAGTCAGGTATCGATCCATAGGACGGTTCAAAATCAAATCTAGACTCTACTTAAATCAATTAGGTACTAGAAGTTGGAAAATGTTGATTTTTGTTTAATTTCCTAAATTTAGTAATGACAGAATTAATTAAAATGACAGAAAGTAAAATTTGGTTTTTTATCAGATAGAGAAAAGCATTTTCAGGATTTTTGATTTCATTATCAACCTTGCCTCTCGGTACCATTCACACGACCCGCGTACTTTCATACGCGGTCCGCATGGAAGACGTGACCCGCGTACTCTCATACGCGGCCCGCGTGGACCTCGAGTAAATGTAGCAGTTGTCTGTTTTTGCGTTGTTCTTTAGTGTAAGAATTCATTGACCGAACCTAATGTTCCTAAACCTCAATTCTCGTTTGTTGGCTTAATAAACCTGGTATCGGAAATGCAATTTCACCTTCTTAGATTTTTAATCTAAGTTAATTGTCCGGTTTACTGAAGGTAACCACTACCTCTCAATAAGTGGAAAAGTTCACCTCTCAGTTACTATTTGGTCTCGCCTCACGGCTCGTAAACCTACCTCAAATACTAAGTTTGGTTGAGAGAAACATCAAGGCCAAAGTACTAGAAAAGATGCTATAGACATCTAACAGTAGACATTCAAGAATCATTCAATCAACTTCAACAAAACAATTAAAATACTACTCAAACAATTAAACACTAACATACAACACAAATTCAAACAACATGCATACAAAACAAAGTATCAAACTACATCGTAACCCTAGAAACTAAGTAAACTACTCACACATAGTCAAAAAGCAAATAACACAAATGATAGATGAAATAGTCATGACAAAACCCGAAATACAAAGAAGATCCGTGAAGAACTTTCGTCTTTCGCTTCTCAACTTCGTCTCCAAGCTAGCCGTCAAGCCCAAACCCTATAATCTGTCTCCTACTCTCTGAAAATGCAGAATAAAGAATAGAATGCTTCCCCTGGTAGCAAGGAATCCCCTGATATAGCCCTTCTGGCCGACCTTTCCTTCATTGAGCCTCTGTTTCCTTTTCTGTTTTGTTTCCGGAATAGTCTCACGCGACCCGCGTGTAGTGGACGTGGTCCGCGTGTCTGTGTTCCTCGCGTGTGTAAGTGGAGATCGTGTCTGTGGTCGCGTCAGGGTTTGATGCGGCCCACTTCGGATGTGGCGCGGCTCGCGTGTATGGTTCTAGAACTTCACAATCTTCCCTGATTTCGCTCGTTTTCTGCAAAGTAAGAATGAAAACGCAGCAGTACCACATTCTATAGATATTCAATAGATATTCAATGTAAAAGACACGATTTGGTGGTTTAAAACACAGATTTTGGTACATAAATTGGTCGGATTTATAGGTCTAATAATGAGACATCAGCAACAATCATATTTTCTGGTTAAAAATTGTAAAAATGGTTGGTCTTTTATGAATTTAGTTTGAAAGTTCTACGCAATTATGAGCATGTGCGTAAAATATAATTAATATAGGATTTCTGCTGTATTTAAAGATCAGACAGCTTTTTTAAAAGCTCAATTAACTCAATCTTACAATGAGAAATAGTTAAATTTAAAAATTTAAAATCATTTATTGTAAATTATTTGTAGTTTAAAATATTTAGAGGGCAAGAATCAGTCTTTAATCTACTAGTAAAGGCACATGTCCTCTGACATAGAAGGTTATTAGTTTGAAACCCAGATGAGAAAAATCCTTTGTTGTAATAGGTTTGAAAATAATTTTGGGTGGCTTGACCCTAACCCTCTTATTAAAAAAAATAATATCCAGAGGGCTTACAAGAAAAATGAAAAAAAAAAATTCATACAGAAACTGTAGTCCAGCCTACTTCAAATGTATAATAGTACACATCCTAATTATAACCCTCCAATTTAGGAATAACCGCATAGATGCGTTTTATAGTATGGATGGATTTTTAAACGGGGTGGGGAAGCATAGCCCTTCCCGGCTCCTCAAAAGTGATAACCGTAGGATTTCTGACGTGATTCCCACAGGTTCTTCAGGGGCAGAAACTAGAAAATAGAGATTGAGGGTTGAAGAATCAAATATAGTGTAATTTCATTTTATAAAGGGGGCTAAAAGATATTAATGCATATAAAAGTTACAAAATTTAATAGACCAAATTACAAATTTTCAAACTATAGAGGGTGCTTAGCACCCTTTCCCCACCACTATGTTCCGCCCCTGAGGTTCTTAATCTAATCTCTTACACATTTTTCACTCACCATTATAGCAATACGATTAAAAGATAATACTGTAATGCGGGTCATAATTGCTCTATAATGAGTTCCAAAACATTGCTCTAGCATTTCGATTCTTAGGGGTGCACAAAAGGCTCATAATTCGTAACTCATTTGGAATCAATCGGATTCAACTCACCATCTGACTCGAGTTGACTAATTTAGTTGACTCATGAGTCGAATCTGGGGGCAACTCAGCTCAATTCGGATTCAACGGTGGTATGTAATATATTACGTAATTTTTATTTCAATTTCTTTACAAAACATAAATATTGTAAACATGTGAATTCTTCGTCTAAGATATTATATAGGAAACACATTTTGCATTTAAAAATTGATAAAAAAAACAACTACCTATTGTTAAAATTGATAATTATGTTTTACATATTACACATAATAATAAAGTTTTTTAATTTTTTATTGTCACGGACTGTAAATATATGAGTAACAATTTTTTTTTTCTCTTCGCCTACGGAGTAAATTAGAAATATCATTGGGTAACACTAAAGCAAGCACTAATTAGCACCTTTGTTATCTCTGTACCTTTAAATTGGAAGTATCATTGGGTAACACTAAAGTAAGCACTAATTAGCAGCTTTATGTAAAGTAAGCACTAATTGGCAGCTTTAACACAAATAAAGAAACGGCTCTGTCGCTTCCTGATTGGACACTGAAAACTAAATTAATTCCCAATTCAGGGATGGGACAAGTATCGTCTCCATTACTGTAAAAGATTCCCTTCACTTTACGGTTTGAGATTAACTCCCAAACGCTTTGAGATTCGGGCTGACAGAGGGGGCAGTATTATTGGGCTTTGAGATTCGAGCCAGTTAAAAAGAACGGTCCAGATAAGTAATTGTAAAAGATTTCTTGTTACGGTACCGGGGAAGATCTGAATTCTTAAGGGATGGGCATGGGCTATTAACAACTGATCTATTAAGAACAGTATGTTTTGGGTTTTGTGACAAACCCACTTCCCAATCCAAAAAATTTCTCTCTTCTTCTATAAAATTTCATTGTTTATATTAAACCAAAAATTCTAATAAAATTTCATTGTTTATATTAAAGTTTTTTGTACTCCAACTAAAACGTCCTTTTGGAAGATAAAACATTCTAATAAAAACAAATGTGTGTATTAGAAAAAGGACGGATTGCAGAGTAGGTAACCGTATCACATAAAATAAAAGGACAAGGTATAAAGTGCTTCTCACATGACAAAAGTAATTGAAGCAAGAAGTGTTTCTCCCAAAATCCAATACATCATTTACTGACAGTGTGGCGGGTCACTGACGCTTCCACTTTTCCTTTACCCAAAAAGGACAAGGTATAAAGTGCTTCTTTTTTTTAAAAAAAAAAGGCTATTTGCCCATTCCATTGCTGAAATTTAAATACAGTTAACTGTCACCCAGCAACGCTGGTCCACAAGCCTCTATACAAGGTGAACTGAAAATAGAAACAACATTTTAAACCGCACATCAAACATATAAACCAAGATGTTGAGATATCTAATCTCCAAAAGGAAGCTAATGTGGCACTAACTAAGCCACACTGTAGCGGGCTAGGGAAGCTAACTAAGTACAAAAAGGGATAATTTTGCATCTTCGTTCTGTTGCTGTATCCTCTAGAGGTTGATAAACAACCATCTCCTGAGGCATGTACTGTGCCAGGGGCACTGCATCTTCAATCACTGGAAGCCACTCTTCAACAGCAGGCTTGGTCTTCTTCTTTACATTCCCTGCCCAAAATAAAGACAAAGATTTAATGAGAAGGATTAAAGTTCTGGCTGACTGGATAGGGCAGCTATCAAAGCAAATAGAATTTCTATGTTTCCAAACTACCCAACACAAAGCACTAAGTACTATGAGAAATCCAGTCCTGTGTACTAGAGGTAGCTGTACAGCAAAGTCAAGTATATCTGCAAAAGATTGCCATTGATGCATAATATCTTGTGTTTTACCCAACCAGAACCAGATTTGTTGTAATAATGGACAGGTCAGAAACAAGTGTATAAAGTGCTTCTCACATGACAAAAGTAATTGAAGCAATTAGTGCTCCACCAAAAAAGTGTTTCTCCCAAAATCCAATACATCATTTACTGACAGTGTGGCGGGTCACTGACGCTTCCACTTTGCCTTTACCCAACTACTTGTTTTGCAGGGATTAATCCCTAACTCTGTGAATGCCACATAGCATCTGTCGTTCTCCAATTTGAAGTCAAGCACTAGACTAGTATGCGTAGTTACACAGCTAAATTCAATCCCCAGCTATTCATCTCCTCTCTTTTGCAACTAGATTCAATATCCTCTCTTTTGCAATCTCTGTTTCCGACTCTCTCTGATCTGTTGCCGTAGGGTACGCGTCCAAATCTTGGTTTCTCATCTCCGCCCTCTGCTCGATCTCTTGCCATCGGGTACACGGTATCTCTTTCCAAAATCTCTATTTCTCATCTCTCTTGCTTATTATTAACCAACCAATCTCTGCCTTTTGCTATCTTCATTCTCAATCGATCTGTTCTCTCAATCACCAATTTAGTACGTGTTTAAAAAAAAAAACAATACATTTTGCTACTTGTTATTTGTCATTCCCAAGCAACACTAGCAAGGAAAAAACAAAAATCGAAAAAAAAACCCACCGGCTTTGAGGAAGCTGCCGCAGTAGAAGAAAGAAGAAACTTCAAGATGGCTCTTTCAAACGCTGCCTTGAAAATTGCTGAGTGGGCGGGGTCAGCTGTTGTCGGAGAACTTATCGGCATTGGTTTTTCGCGTGGCCATGAGCTGCCAGCCGATAGCAAAGCCGCGCTAAAGAGGCTACAGGCTGCTCTTCCCCAAATCACAACTGTCATGGGCATTGCCGAAGCTCTGAAGATGAAGGACCCGAGTGCTCGCCAATGGGTCGAGCAGTTTAGGGAGGCTATTGAAGCATCCGAAGACGTGCTTGATGAGTTCGAGTACAAAAAACTGGAGGATATGGTGAAAGACCGAGATGAGGCGGGTGGATCCGCTTCTAGTTCAAAGAAGAGAAAACCATGTACTATCAATGATGATACATTGGAGAGGTTGAAGGAGGCCGTAACAATGTTGGATGAGGCTGCTAACGGTGTGGAGCGTCTCCTTCAAGCTGCAACTGTGCTAGGTATTCATGATCTTTCAGAATCACGACAAGAAACCTGTAAAGTTTTAAGTCGCGAAACTACTTCCTTTTTAGTTGAAAGAGAGTTGTTTGGCCGGGAAGTTGAGAAGCACAAGATAATTGATTGGCTAAAGCGGCCAACTGATGCTCGCCTCTCTTCGTTTGGTGTTGTCGGGGTGGGTGGACTAGGAAAGACCACCCTTGTACAATTTGCATATCAAGAGATGCGCGGGTCGAATCATTTCGACAAAACAATATGGGTTTGTGTTTCTACGAACTTCAGTGTTGAAGATATAACGAGAAAGATGCTTGGTGAACTAGGCGACAATAATTATTATAATAAACCATTAAATGCGCTTCAAGAGACCTTGAAAGAAAATATACATTTAAAAAAAATTCTTCTCGTTTTAGATGATATATGGGATGATGAGAAAAGGAGCCACTGGGACCAACTGATTGCTCCTTTGAGATTTGTACAAGAAGGTAGTAAAATATTATTTACTACTAGAATGAAATCAGTGGCAGACTTGCTTGCAAGTGTGATAAGTACAGAGCATGAACCTCTATCATTACAAGGCTTAGGAAAGCCAGAGTTGCGATTGCTCTTTCAGAGCTATGCATTTCGTGGTTTTAACCTTGACAATCATAGAGATTTGCAAGCAATTGGAGATCAAATACTAAAAATGCTCCGAGGTAGTCCATTAGCAGGAAAGGTGATCGGAAGTTTGCTGAATTCACGTATGGACCACCAGTATTGGAGAAGAGTTTTGAATCACGGGTCTCTATTTAACTTAGAGCAAGCAAAGGATGTGGTGGAGGTTTTGAAATTGAGCTACTACCATTTACCCGCAAATTTGCAGGTATGCTTTAGATTTTGTAGCATATTTCCTCAAGATCATCTGTTTGATAAAGATGACTTGATCAAAATGTGGATCTGTTCTGGATTTGTCCGGCAACAATCAAGTCAAGAAGAAAGGCCAGAAGATATTGGAGAAGATTACTTCAATCTTCTTTTAAGGAAGTCATTCTTTGAATATGTTGAATCAGGGGAAGGTGAGAGATATGTTATGCATGATCTGGTGCATGAGTTGGCCCAAAACGTTTCATATGGAGAATGTTGTAGAATAGAATCTAATGATAAATCAATTACCATGCCTAGCACTGTACGACATGTTTATGTACATGATCATGAAATGGAAAAGGTCTCCCATCTTGAAAATTTACGCAGCTTGGTTGTAACCCCTTATTCGTATCCATTTGTTCTTCCAAATAATTTAATTAAGAAAAGTTTACGTTTATTGAAAATATGTGGATCCAGTGAAATGCCCAAAGAGATAAGTTGTTTGGTACACCTTCACTACCTGTATGCAGAGGGACCTGGAACTTTGCTCCGTGCTTCAGTTTACAAACTTTGTCATTTGCAAGTACTAGAAATTCCACGATATAATGAGGCTGTGATCTATTCAGTAATTGAAGCAACTGGAGTGACCAATCTACTTAGGTTGCGTTATATGAGGCTTCCAAAGGAGATAATGCAAACCATTCATGGAGTCCACAAGCTGACATCTCTCCAAGAGTTAACCTTTTTTGTTGGACAAGAGAGTGGTCAACGTATAAATGAACTAGGCACACTAAAGAACCTCCGACATTTGTCTATTAAAAAAATAGAGAATATAGGAGATCATACTGAAGCTAAGAGTGCCAACCTATTAGGGAAGAATAATCTCATGTCGCTCTCCCTAAAATGGACCTCAAAGACCAATCCTATTCTCGCTGAGAAAATCATTGATTACCTCCAACCCCCTCACAGTCTCATGGAATTGACAATTAAGAATTATAATGGTCAAAGATCTCCTAATTGGATGGAGGCTTCACCGCCTTTAAACCTATCATCCCTCAAATTACTTAATTGTCCTCTTTGGAAAAACCAACTATATTCTGGGGAAATACCATATTTGAAAATTCTTGATATACGTCATTGTCTAAATATAGACAGGTTTCCTGATATGCCACTTTCTCTAATTGAATTCCGAATTAGTAATGTGGGCTTGAATTCTCTTCCAGCTTTGTACCAAAATTCTGGTAATAACACTCGTGCACCATTATCCCTGAAATCATCACTAAGAGTAGTGGAGATAGAAAGGTGCCCCAACTTAATATCCTTGCATGGATTTCTTCAGCAAGACAACCTAGATTTGCAAGCTATTGAGGAATTAACCATCAACGGCTGTGAGAGATTGGTACACCTACCAACTCATGGGTTTGGGAAGTTAATGTCTTTGGAATACTTAAATTTAACAAATAACCCAAAGCTAGTGGCGATGGATTTTCAAGGCTACCTCCTACCAACAAAACTCCAACGACTTTTCATGGGAAACTGTGGTGAAGTTGATGAGCCACTGCTGGCATCAGTATCAAGCCTTCCTACTCTCACTGATCTTGATATAAGTAATTGTGCAAATATTTCTCGTATTCCCTCCTCAGAAAATGCATTCGGATCTCTCAATGTGCTACATATATCAGAATGCAAGAAGCTCGTTGAACATTCATCTAGGGAACAGGCACATGGTGCCGACCGAGGAAGTAGCTTGGATTCTATAAAGATCAAGGAGCTTCACATTGATGACCTCTCTCTCCTTCTCATTGAACCACTAAGAAGCCTAAGCTTTGTTAGCAACCTACATGTTTCCCATTGTTCATGGATGGAGGCTTTGCTGGAGCAATGGTTTCTGCAAAACAGCAGTACCCTCAAGAGGTTGACTCTCTCGGGTCTGAGAAATCTCAATACATTGCCTCCTACAATGGTGAGGCTCACTGTGTTTGAAGTGCTGACAATCGGTGGGGCTGATTTGCTGGAGGAGCTTCCGGAGTTACCTGCTTCTCTAAGGTCGTTGCATATCTGGGGTGCAAGGTCTCTGAAGTCATTGCCTGCTACAATGGCGAGACTCAGTGCCCTAGAAACTCTAAAAATTACAAAAGCTGATTTGCTTGAGGAGCTCCCGGAGTTACCTGCTTCTCTGAAAGAAAAGAAAATTGAAGGCCGTGGTGGCCGATATCTCTGAAACGTAAGGACATTCTAGAAATCAAGAAAGTTGATTTGCTGGAGGAGCATTCGGGGTTACGTGTTTCTCTAAAAAAATAAGTCCATTAAAGGCCGTGGTGGCAGGTGGCAGGTGGCTTCTCTGAAACACTCTGCTTTCATAACAGAAATAAATCAGATACATGCGGCAGGATAATGCTTCATAACTTACCAACCCCGTATTAGTAAGGTACATTCTTTTCCAATTTTTTTGAATAAATTAAAGGATCTTGCAATAGATTTGTCTTTTCTCTTTTTATCAGTAAGATATTCTTATTATCAGAGGAATGGAGAAGGACACGAGTAGCTGGTCCCAAGCCCGATTGAAACTACTACAGTACCTTCCCAGCAGGTATATATCTGACCTTGTTTCTTTATTTAAATTTGAGGAATACTAACATATTTCATATTTTAACTCTCCCTATGTTGAAACTATATAGCTGGTCCTAAGCCCGGATAAAAGGAGGAGGGTTAACAATAAAAAAATTTGAAATGTGTTAATTAGAAGAATAACAACTCAAATTAAAAAAAAAAGACACCGAAAATTTGCAAAAAAAACTGAAATCACTAAAACTATACAACAAAAAAAGGTTTATTTAGATAAAAAGCGAAAGTTCTTATTTAAAAGAACATGCACAAAATTCACAAAGCTGTTCTTATTTAAAAGAACATGCACAAAGTTCCACTTTATTGGGACTAGTTTGCCTAAATTCCCAGTTGAAGTGTCTGATGTTGTTAGTTGAAATTATTTTTAGCTGTTCTTTCCTTTTGCTTTTTTTTATTTGATCAATTTTTAAAGTGGTGCTGGCCAGCAGTACCTGTTTTGGTTTTCATACCACTAGTGTATCTTTGCCTTTAATTGGTACCTGTTGAGGCAGATTTATGTTGAATAAGAAAGTATGTTGTCTTGATTTGAACTAATCTGCATCTGTAACAATCTTTATTGATTATAATATGATGAGGTTTCAATGAGGTTATAATGTGATTTGAACTAATCTACATCACCTGATGGGGCTAGATGCCAACTCTCTCACCTGATGATTGGGTTTCAATTATAGGTATCCTTCACTAATTCTTTACCAAACTTGCATATTGGATACAGGTGATGACCGGTTGAAACAGTCATCGAACTGCAGCTGGAAGTGCAAAATCAAAACAGAGGGGCTGCAGCGCAATTTAACCTAGTTCGAAGGAAAGAAGTCCAAAATTGCTACAGAGGGGCTGCAGCGCAATTTTAATCCAGCTGAGGAGATGCATGAGGTTGACTGACACGTGTCAGGTAGATTTATATGAAGAAGCTTCTTGGGTTAGTCCCTAATATGAATTTGCTATTGACATTTGCTATTAGTCCCTAATACGAAGAAGATTTATATGAATTTGCTATTGACATTTTAGATCCTTCTTGGGTTAGTCCCTAAAAGAAATTTGTTCCAAAAATTATAATAGATTATCACGTATGATATTTAACGATGTCTAAATTTGGAAAATTACATTCATTTAAACTTTGGTACTCATGTTCGTTAATATCTTGGTCAATATTGCTGTTTTTTTACTGGTGGTCCTACGGTTTCTTGCCATGTGCAATTTTTTAAATTCAAATTGTATTTATTGATATTGACGAGATCTTTTTCTCTTTACAGATTCAGACTCAGGTTGTTCCTCAGGAAGTGGTTCAGATGCCAAAGCCTCCACACTGCATGAAGAAGGTATATTTTTTTTATTGTGATTGTATTTGTTAGGGCTACTAAGCATCTACTCGATGATAAAAATTATTTTACTGGTATATTATCTGATGGACATTTTTTCACACTTCAATCTGCAGGAAAAAGCTTCTAGGCCTGCTTCGGGTCGTGAAAAAGTAACGTAACTTTGACTGTTTTATAGCTTACCAGTACAGACTGGTAACATAAAATTGCTCCGGGACTGTCCTTTTTGGTGACCATTGGCGAAGAAACCAAAACAATTAAAACAAGGGAAATACCAATGACCAATTGTTTTGTTGTACCAGTAATAACTCAGTACTGTACTGTGCATCTTACTTAGTCTCTTCTAAACATGTCTAAATTTGTCTTGCCTTTCATATTGCAATGAGATGAGATGATAATATTATTTACCTAATAACCATTTTATTCTTGTTATGCCAGAATCATCTAACGGGTCGAAACAATCAGATGCGGATGACCCATTAAACCTAGCCAATCCTACTGGCATGGATGCTTAAATGGATGGTAAGTTTCCTCAAAAGAAAGAAAAAAAAAAATGAAAGTCAGCCTTCCTATGGAACTATATCTCTATTTTCGAAGTCCAAACAGACAATCTAAACCGCTTTATATGATCTTCATATGATTGGCCTCGAAGTACATTTTCATATGAAGATCATGTTGAGCTGTTCCATTCGACTATTTGATGTTTGAAAATGGAGATGTGGATCCATAGTACGGACCGATGTGCACTATGCACAGTACCATAGCCTCCTAGAAAAATAGCCTGGTCCATATTCAAGTTGAAAAGGACAAGGCAACAAAAATTTCGCAATGCTCCAAATAAGTCTGGAAAAAAAAAATTAAATGAGTCAGAATTTATATATGGAATCGTTTATATTTGGTTACTAATTTTGATTAATGACTAATGCATCTAGAAGGTTGCAAAAAAGGACCCTGAGAAGCTAAGGTGAGAAAGAGAAGAGCTAGAAAGGCTATAAAGTGATGGTGGGTTGTTATCTTCTATGCCAAGCAGTTCATTTAACTCTCAATAATTTTTGTTACTGATTATTTTTATTTTTTGGCATTTAAATATAAAAGGCAAGGCTGCAAGCAGAGGCAAAAGCAGCTGAGGAAGCAAGGAAGCGGGCCGAAGCCGAGGAGGCAAAGCGCTGGAGAGCCCAAGAGAGAGAGGCAGCCCATCAAGCCCTGCAACAAGTAATCTTTCCTTTTAATTTGAGACCTTTATTTTAATCAAATTAGCAGGTTTATGTGTATGTCTATTCAAAATTTCAAAAAAATTGCATGTGCTCTGTCAAGTGAGAATTATAATTGTCCCTTGCAAAATGAAATATCATGTGTATATCCTCCAAGAATTAGAAATTTCTTATATAAAATATCAAAATTATTCCTCTATATCTCAGTATAACTTACAAATTATAGAAGAGTAAATATGATAATTTTGATGAATTAGGACCAAGATATTTGACATATTTGATGCTCTTTTTGGGCAAATATTGCTCCTAATTGTAATCCTTGGTTCATATTTTAGATTCTTTCTTGACATCTCTGTGCTAAATAAGATATTTCATATCATACATGCAAATGCTCATAGTCCTTTTTATACCATATATTTGAAATAGAATGAGGCTATGGTACTACGCATACCGCAGATTGGTTCCAACTACGGATCAATATTTTGTTTTCTGAGTTAAAAAATGTTCAACATAATCTTCTAATGAAAATGTACTAAATTTTACATTTTTTAGATTTGTTTTACTATTTTTTAGATAGGTAGAAAATCACTACGTTTCAGTGGTCTAGAAACTTTATATCAAGTGATTTTCTACCTATCTAAACAAATAGTAATTTTTTTTTAAATTGTAAAATTTGATCTACAAGTACATTTTCATATGGAGATCACGTTGAATGGTTCAGATAGATTGTTTGCACTTTGAAAATTCTGATATTGATCTATAGTACGGACCAATCTGTGCTATACATAGTACCATAACCTCACTCTTTGAAATATTACAAGATTATATATATTAACTTCTCTCATTATCAGATGGAGTACTGTAGAAATTGACAAAGGAAATCTATTCACAAGAGATCTCGAGATGCTGAGAACAGCCCCACAGCATATATATAGCCAGTTCAGTTGGAGAGACCAGTCCAATGGATTGCCAAGAGGGAATTGGAACGGGTTTCAGACCCGGTACAAACTCGCTGGAGCAGCTGGGGGTATTCCAAGTGTTGACAGAAATAGTTTTGGGTCCTATCTGATCCAAGAAATTGTTGTTAGTACAACTTAGTTTCATTATTCTTCTACTGTGCTTGTTTCTTTGCTGAATTGTTGTCTAATATTATCAAGGTATCTGATATTAACCATGATATTGCAAAAGAAAACTATTTATAATTTGTAACTGGGTTTGTACACAAGTTTTTTGTGGTTGCGTTAGATTTTTAATATTTTGACTTTATACTTGATATTTTGCAATGATTTGATCAGTTTTTATGATCAAATATAAAAAGGCTACAATTTTGCATAAAAAACGTTCATAACAAATACAACAAAACGATAAATATGTACAACCTTTCATATTTTTAGTTTAAACCTACATTCAAATACCAATTATTAGGTGTCATACAACTAATATTAAATTCCACACTGCAATTTTTACCTTTAGTATTCCATAAGAAAAAAAGTTTTTGAATTTATGTGTAAAAAAATGCTCTATTTTTTTTTTAAATAACATATCTCAAAAATTAATTAGCTTCAGTAAAAAACCAATTAGTCCTAAATAATTAGTGTGGTTATTCATATTTTCTATAACTAATTTATTAGATTTGAATATTGTAAACAATAACTTGCTACATATTAGTTTTCCATCTCAAAAAATGCATGTAGTTATGTATTATTATTATTATTTGCTGTTGTCCTTTCTCTACTTTCTTCTTGTCTTCTTGTGTATAATTAAATATTGTAATTTTTCCCCATTATAAAAAACAAAAACATAATGGATTGCTTAATACGGCGCAAGATCTTGTCATGGAACACGTCCATCTAACTTGAGCCAAAAAATAAAAAGTTTACCTGTTGCAGGGCTTACTTGATGGTTGTATATATTACAATTGTGTAGCGCATTACGGTTAGTATCATAACTTTTTGACCATTTATCGTGACTTTGTTGGTTATTTAATATTTCAAAATCGCAAGTTCATACTATGAATTCAAGCGATCGACATTATTTTTCGAGTTAATTTGATACGAAATCAACATAACAAAAATGAATGAACCAAATTAGTGGTAATATAAAAAATAGTTGGGTGGCTTGACGTCCAACCTTTATTCAAACAAAATAAATAATCAAGATATTGCAAATGACTTGTTATAACTTAGACTCATGACGGGATGGCGCATGTGCATTGACTATCGAAAGCTCAATACCAGCACGCGCAAGGATCATTTTCCTCTCCCGTTCATAGATCAATTGCTTGAACGGCTAGCTAAGCACTCTTTCTTTTGTTACTTAGATGGTTATAGTGGTTTCTTTCAAATACCAATACATCCTGATGACCAAGAAAATACCACTTTTACTTGTTCATATGGTACCTTTGCATATCGTAGGATGCCCTTTGGGTTATGTAATGCACCGGCCACTTTTCAAAGGGCAATGATGGGTATATTTTCAGACCTGATTGAGAAATCCATGGAAGTCTTTATGGATGACTTTTCAGTTTATGGTACAACATTTAATGATTGTTTGACCAACCTGTCCAAAGTCTTGCAACGATGTGAAGAGGTTAGTCTTGTTTTGAATTGGGAAAAGTGTCATTTTATAGTTCAAGAGGGTGTTGTTTTAGGCCATGTTGTTTCTGAAAAAGGTTTAGAGGTTGATCGTGCCAAAGTAGAGGTGATTGAAAAGTTACCTCCACCAATTAATGTGAAGGGTGTTAGAAGCATTTTAGGGCATGCCGGTTTTTATCGAAGGGTTCATTAATGATTTTTCTAAAATTGTCAAACATTTGACCAATTTATTGCTTAAGGATGCCCCTTTTGATTTTAATGAGGATTGTCTAGATGCTTTTAATAGGTTGAAAGAAGCTTTGATTTTAGCGCCTATCTTGCAACCCCCGAATTGGAATGAGCCATTTGAGATAATGTGCGATGCAAGTGATTATGCCGTTGGAGCGGTATTGGGGCAACGAGTCGACAAGAAGCCGTATGCAATCTACTACTCAAGCAAAGTGCTAGATGAGGCCCAAGTCAACTACACCACAACTGAAAAGGAGTTACTTGCGGTGGTCTTCGCCATCAACAAGTTTCGCCCTTATTTGGTGGGTTCTGTCACACCCCGACAACGGGGCCGACAACCCGCCGCGCTAATCAGCGCAAGACGATTTCTATCATTTTACATAATCACATAGTTACATATACATTACCAATGACATAACTTACTTTTCTTCGTTGCAAAGTCCCGCAGTCTTCTAGTTCAATATCTCGTTTCATGTCTCACGCTTTGTACCTGGAACCCACAAAGTGGAAAGATGAGAGATTGAAAATCTCCCAGTGCGGTATTCAGTTCCAGTCGAGTTATCCCCAGATCTGACCAACTGGAACCAAAACAGCAACGAGCACCAAAACTATAGACTACAATAATAATATAAGAACCAAATAATCTAAGTTACCAACTATAATCAGTCAAGAAACAAAATATAAGTTCACTTTAAGAAATGCTCAAATACCGCAAAAGAAAATCAGCAAGCTAGAGAAACAATTAATAGCTGTAACAATCAAGCATAACGAAATATTATAATATGCAATGCTGATGTGCAATAAATTTAAGATTTCAATCCAATTTACTTATGCAACCCTATTGTTTAACCATGCTTTATTCCAAATTTAGCAATTCTCAAATATGCACAATTTTTCAAGTATATCAATTCTCAAATATTTTCCTTTGTTTACCATGCGTTACAAGTTCTTTCACCAAGCATAAATCCGTTCATGCGCTACCCGAATATGGCGCCTACACAGCTCTTGCTATGCGCTACCCGAATATGGCGCCTACACAGCTCTTGCTATGCGCTACCCGAATATGGCGCCTACACAGCTCATGCTATGCGCTACCCGAATATGGCGCCTACACAGCTCATGCTATGCGCTACCCGAATATGGCGCCTACACAGCTCTCGCTATGCGCTACCCCAATATGGCGCCTACACAGCTGACGCTATGTGCTACCCGAATATGGCGCCTACATGACCCTCGGATTTCATTCCTCAATTCCCATCAAAGTACATACAAGACATTCCATATACAAGCAAATCAATGCGTTCTATGTATTCTCATTTCTATTCAAGGTTCATGTATAACAAGTGCATGGTTCATATAAAACTATGTATCATGCATGCAAGTATATCATGCAAAATTTAGTTCAACTCATGTTCTATATCATCTATGCATATGCAATGCAACTCAAACTCTTGTTCAAATCATGTCATATTCAAAACCAAATTCTAAATTTGAACATCATACTTCATTTTCAGATTTTTGCTATAAAAATATATGATCATGCATCTTGATGCTTTATTCTAAAATATAACACTAGCATATACTACAATCTTATTTTGCCACTAAACTCTTCAAGTTTTGTCACAATTCAATTCTAGAATATATGTGCATGCTCATTATGACAACTCATGCATTCATGCTATGCATTTAAAAAAAAGAACATTCAAGAACATAAACTACAACTAATTACCAATCAAGCAACAAAGCAAGCATCAACAATACAACCAATTAGCAACTAAACAAACAAGCAAGCAACAACTCCAAACTAATGCCTTGTACCATGCATACAAGTTAATTTCATGCAAACAGAAATATGGTTCAGTTCATGATGCAAGCGTATGTCCTGCAACTCGTTTATGCAATAAGAATACCAACTTCAAGACTTTAACTACAAGCAATTGGCAACCGAGCAACAACCAAGCTACACTAATCAAACAAATAATCTCGTGCAATCAGACATGCAAATTTCAATATGTAATAAGACATTTCACTAAGGCATATTTACACTTACAAAATTTACTTGTCTAATGTATGTCATCATGTACCTCGTTTTGATTCACAATTCAATGGGTCTGATTATCACATAGTTCACTCATTACCGTCTCAATTTATTATATAAATTTTACCCACTACTAGAATCTGGATTTGTTGCATGGGTAAAAATCTTTGTTGCAAGGGTAAGTAGTGTCCATGCAACAAATATTGGCATTTCTGACACAGTCAAACTTGTTGCATGGGTGTCCCATGCAACAGTTACCCTTGCAATAAGTCTGATGGTTACCCATGCAACTGCTTCTTATTTACCCATGCAACAAATATTTGATAACCCGTGACCCGCCAGCAAAGATAGAAAGTATATTTTAATGAATGTCCATGCAACAACTCATCTCATACCCTTGCAACAAGTCTCCCGAATTGAGACTAAACAGTTGCATGGGTAACCCATGCAACAAGTATTTGAAAACTATTTGTTGCATGGGCTTACCCTTGCAACAAATCTCCAGAATAAGTTTGGAGGATTATTTGAGAAATATTTGTTGCATGGGTTACCCATGCAACAAGTTTTGACGATTTTTGAGAACTATTTGTTGCATGGGACTACCCATGCAACAAGTATTGAACTTCTGGACAGTGCCTTTTTCAGTATATATATTTAATATTTTCCTTCAAATTGAATAAATTCTTCTAAATTACAGCATTATATTAATTTGTTCACATCCTACTTAATATATTTCATATCCTACTTAAAAAGTAAATGAGATACATAAATAATTCAAAAACTTAAATTGTAGAATCTTAAAATTTTGGTCTTAAGAATAAACCTTACAAGTAATAATAAAGATACAAAAGTCTTCACCAAATTACCATGCAACACATTACACAAAAAATTACCAATTAACAACCATCTTCACCGGATTGATCTTTGAGATTTAGGCCATAACCAATAAGTCCTTTCTCAATTTCTTGCATGTCATACTTTTGCTCCGTATCATAACTTTCATCACATTCCTCTATAGTGATGTTATTTTACAACTTGCTCAATTTCTTGCTTAACTTGGCATTTGTTTTCCTTAATGATCAAACATGTGTCGTAAATATCCAAAATGTGTGGTAGTTCAATAAAAAAATGTTGTGTGGTATTTGCAAATTATGCAATAGTTTAAGTCAAGGTTTCTAATTATGCTTCACCGGGCATATTAGCACATACAATCCCCACGACAGAGATAATCAGTGTTAACTGTTAAAGAGTCTTTTAATTTAATAAAAATAATTGATAACTTGGCCCATACCGACTTTCAAATTTTGGATACCGGCTTGTCATACCATTTGAAAACCACACCTATAATGGTCTGGTGATATACCACAATAATCTTTTACTTTTAATCTAAATTGGTTTTTAAAGATAATCTACAGATGTAACATATTTGGGAACTGCATACAAGATCGTGTGAATTCTGCAGTTTAAAATAACTTTTAACATTTAACCAACAAATAAGATAAATAAAATATAAGAAAGAAGTTAAAGTAATAGATATAAGTAATAGATACGAGTAACCATTGCCTTGTCTCTAATCCCACCCACGATGCGTATTTGTCCACATTTACACCCATTGATATCCAATACTGTCTCTGAACCTGCGGAGCCCACCGAGGTTCAGGGGTCAACATGTTATCTTTATTAATCTTCAATTTTTTTAAGAGGATCGGCATACACATTTATCTTTTTTTTAATCTATGGTCATACAAAAAATGCGTGCATCCTTCAAGGCAAGATGAGAGTTTTGCATTAGAATAAAAAACAAAAAAACATAAGAGACAACTAAAAGAACAGAACTGAAATGAATTTGGGTTAAATTTTCAAGATATAATGAACTGTACAGTGTGCACCATATCCTTATTTTTGTGTCAGATACTGTTTGAATTTTTGTGGGCATACTAATAACTGTACATATGCCTACACAGTTTCCACCAGTTCATACATGAAGCACTTAGCAGGGACCCTCGTGATTACATAAAACAATTACTAGTACATGTACACATAATATAACAAACAATAGGCATATTGGTACAAGAATAGGCATTCAAATGCAAGATAAAAATGATACCTTCTAGAAAATCAGAGATGTTATTTGCATGGACCTGTTGGGCATCATAAGCCTTTCTCTTGGGAAAATTCAAGCTAGAATGATAATGATCCGAACCAGACCATTAGAACTGATTATTTTGCTTGACACTCCGTTCACTTCAAATTATTTATGAGATTACTTAAAACTTAATACTTATTTCAAAAATAACGTCACTCAATTATGAAATGGAAGATAACAAAAGTTCTAATTAGAGCATAACATTCTTAACGATATGTACCAATATGGTATGGTGCTGGTACATCTATGTTACAAACAGTAGCTATGTATCTCCATATACCAGTCCCTAGGCATGTGCAGGCATATTCATTTATGAGTTGGTAAGAATGTTGGTAGATCCAGTTTAGTTTTATGAGAAAATTTCAATAATTGGTACCAGTACAAATCAGGTGCAAGCTGTGCTCAACACTCTAGTACAGGAATACTAGTATCAGTGATGTGTCTCTTTGACAATTTTGAAAAAAGAGAATAAAAACATAAAGAGTACAGTCTAATTACCAGTAAGCCTTGTACATAATTATTCCCTGGAATCCAGATTTATCAAAATATAAAAGTGTATAAAAATCACTTTTTCTTGATGAGAAAATACTGATCAAGAACTTCTGGATTTGCAATCAATTTGGTTAATTATTATTGAAAAAAAAATAGTCATCAGAATTTTATAATCATCTACAAACATGTGTAGCAAACAACAAATGATGTAGATAAGTAGATTGAGTTTAATAATTTAGGGCATGTTTAAGTTTGCTATTTGAATTTAAACATTTAAGCTATCATTAATTAACAATAATTGCTACCATCAAAAGAAAGTTATACCAGATCCATCTTGTCAGCAACAGTTGTAAATAATAAATGACAGAAATTGCACAAAAAGTGCATGTAAGAGATTTTTAACAAAGATGAAAAGAGGAAAGGTACTAATACAAGCCTCCAACCATTGTCCCCAAATCTGTCAGCAAGATATGGCATAAAGCATAGTAAAAAAATTAGTTACTTGTTAGTTACTTATTAATCTTTGAAGTTTCAGGCTACACTAAACCCATATATCAACATGCTTGCAGGCAACACCGACAATTGTTGGGATATTACAAAAATAACAAAATCAAGAGAAGCCAGATGCTTTCAGTACTTATTATGAGAACTGGTTGCATTATATGGAACGGCTAGGGCTAATTTTGTCACATCCTGTTGACTTATGGTTAGTATTGTAGTGCAAATTAGTTAATCAAGTTGAGTGACTTTTAATAAAATCAATTTTTTAAAGTAAAAAAAAAATTAAATTTTATGTACACTTCATGTTGAATCGAAGCTCATACATAATAAAACATTCGAACTTTTATGTTGGTTGCGTTTAGTTTTCTCCCTTGATCATTTTATAAGATATATTTTAAAATAGATTTGCAATTAATTAAGAGAGTAAGTAAGACATTGAAATTGCTTGAAAGTGGTACTGAATTTATATTCATTGGCAAATTTTTCATGCATATGGGACATGAAAAAAATCTATACTTGAAGGTTTTCTAAATTATTAATGTTTTGATTGTTTTCTAAAAAATTGATACTTGATTAAGTTGGGTGACCTTTTATAAAATCAAATTTGTAAAACCAAAATCAAATTAGAAGTACAACAGATAATATGAAAAAAATATCTACTTTTTTACGGTTTTTATGACCGAATCATACTTATAATTATTAATTTTATTGAATTTTGTCCTAATTTGCCCCCTCAACATGTGTCAATATTTGCAAAACTATTCAATGAAATTTAGTCAATTAACGTCAAAATTCGACTTTAATTGTAAAAATATTTTGTAATGAAAATTATATTAATGAAATTTATGCAATAATTAATGTTCTAATATATTTATTACTTAATTAAATGATTTTGACACATTAATTACATAGCATTACATGCATGTTGCATATACGACACATCTTCTATGCATAAACATGAAACATAAACTCTTGTTTCACGAGTTAATGAAGATGTACGGGAATACGTCACCCGTTGGTCGATCGGAACCGTTTAAATTAAAGAGCACTATATTTATTGTCTTGCATCCGAGTTTGATCAAATTTTGTTTTTATTTACCCATTCATCCAGTTGATCGAAAATTGAAGCATCGTATGGCCATAAACACTTCGTGTTGGATTGAAACTCATACATAATAAAACTTTCAAAGTTTTATGTTGGTTACGTTCAATGTTCTACCTCGATCATTTTAAAACAAATTTGGAATGATTTCATTGCAGATCGACCGTTGATTTTTCGCGTGAAAACGGACGGTCCGAAAATATTTTCTAAATTTGAATGGACATATTATGATGAAAATCTATAAAAATGATATGTATATGTATTATTTGGCCATATAAGATGTAAAAGAAATAAAAATATTTTTTTTGAATTTTTTTTATATATATTGCTGTAAATTTTGAGTGATTAGTAAATATTAAGCTTCCATGCCATCCGATAAGTAAAGAACGGTCATGATTTATTTAATTTGTATAGCTGTGGGTAGGGAGTTCCTATACTCCATTGTAACGTAATATTTCTGTTTAGATCTAGCAGTAGCTGATGCACAGGCTCCTTTTAATATTCGTGCTTAATAATAATCAGCCGGTCCAATCTAAACACAAGCATTATGTTACCTTAGAGAATATGAATTCACTTTTCCTTAAATCTCACTCGGAAGATTTCTCTCCTGTCTCCCTACAATCTAACCTTTTGTCAAAAAATCCCACTCATAAGATCAGCCGCCCCAGCTCTTTTTTCTCTCCCAAACTTTTCCCTCTAAAATTTTCGTGCCATCTTTCTTCCCCAACCCAAACCCTAACCCTAGCACCTCACCGACCATGTCCGCCAGTAACATTTTAGCGCGTAGAAGGACAGATCCCCCCACAAAACAAGAGTTCCAGCGCCAAGGTGTAGCTCCGTCGATTAGAAGTCTTCCGCCGAGCTAGGGTTCCAGCGCTGTGCTAGTGTTCAGAGCTAGGGTTCCAGGGCCAAGGCGTAATCTCTTTGATTCTCTTTTTGTTTTTGATAATTTATTATTTAATGCATTTCTTATTCGTTACTGGAAACCAATTTTGAATTGAATGTGGAGATCATTGTCTCTTTGAAGATTTGTAGATATGGCATTCCTATAATATATGTCTGAATAATCAGGTTTCTTCCTAATGCCTAAATTCTGGTATGGGGACATATTATATTCATTTCTCAAGAGATGGCAAAAGTTCAATCTTTATCAAATTTTGCGTTTAAATTTGTATTCTGAACTCAGAGATGATGATCCTACTTAAATTTGGGCGACGAAGGTATGGTCGATAGTTTTTACTTAAATTTGGATGATCCTGGATTCAATTCTCTGGTGCATATATGCAAATTTGGTGTTTTATAGGGTTAGATGTGGAAATATATATTTTCGGCACTCCTATTCATGTAAAAGATAAACAATGCAAAGAAATTGAAGTATATGATAGTGCGTATTATTGAAAATTCTTAATTAATAACTTCGCACTTCGTCAAGTTATCTGGTTAATCAACTATCTTTTTTTTTTGGGCAATCTAAGAATACCATTAATTGTGTGTGCATACATGCAAATCATAACTAAAAGGGCTGGACTCTATCAATGTTCATATGATAACAATTTAAGAGATTCTTGGTTGCAGCATACTCTTATATTTGGTTTAAAATTTATCTGTCTGATATTTGTTTTATGATACAGTTTTGATCTATACTTCCGAAAGAACCCGTTTTGCGGAGAGTATACTGTTTTTGGTGGCCTTGAAGAATGCATACGCTTCATAGCTAATTTTAAATTAATTGAGGATGAGATTGCATTTTTGTGCTCTTCTATGCCTACATGCAAGGTTCAATTATCGATTGAAATTTCACATGGCATATATAAATCATGTCTGATCTATTTTTCTATTTATATTTTTACCATTTTAGGATGGATTTTTTGAGTATTTAAAAGAAATAGACTGCTCAGATATGGCGGTATCTGCTATTCCAGAAGGATCTATTGTGTTCCCAAAGGTGCCTTTGATGCGCATTGAGGGTCCAGTTGCCGTAAGTTTACTTGCCCTTGTTCTTATTTCTCTTTCTTACTGTTAATGCATATTCACTTATTTATTAGGTTTTTTATTTATATTTTCAGGTTATACAACTACCTGAAACTCCCTTCATCACCCGAATTTGTAATCAGGTTTAAATTTGGGTGATGAAGGTATGGTCGGTATGTTTGGTCGAAAGCAAGGCGGAGGAGATCGATCAAGACCGTCTTGGTACCGTCAAGCCTGCCGAGCCGAAGTTGGAAACTATCCGGTAAATTGACCTTTTTCTAAGTTTTTTCTCTTTCTCTGTATTGTTTGAAATTGAACAATCAGGCCTTGAATTGAATTGCCGGTAAATGGAGACCGTTGGATATATAAGACTTATGCTTGTGAATTGAACTGTGAAATCGGGCCTTGAACTGGTGTTATTTAGCATGACGCGTTGATTTCATACATGTTTTTTAAGATTTCGCTTCTGTCCTTTATTAGATATTAGTCCACTTGTGACTAAGATTGATGATCCAATACTGGCAACAAATGATGATGTGCTGGAAGTTGTTAGACAGTTGGATGTGGGTTGCAAAGAGGCTGGATTCTTCTATGTGGTAAAATTTGATTATTTTATATATTACTATGTATGACTTGAAAAAAGTGAATCATAGGTTATAGCACCTCAGCAATGCTACTTGTCACCAAAATGTATTAGTTGGAATTTTAAAGATGAAAATAGATACTTCAGTACTTGAAGGAAAATGGGAAATTAGTGATATTTGGGGACAAAGTCTTATATATACCTACTTTATATACACCTCAGCAATGCTATTTTGTAGGAATATGATAGGATCCAAATAATATACCTATTTTCAAAGTGGGAAAGGAAGCAAGTGCACTTTATATACACCTGTACTAGTGTAGTACTGTCATATACTGGAAACTGATTTAGTAAAATTGATGTTAATATAATTTCTGATGTTATGATATGGAAAAATTATACCTAATGATGTTGACTCTTGATAATTGTATAGCTTGGATTGCGAGCCTTGTTCAAACTGGTTTGTATGCTGATGGTTTCTTCTATTACTACTATTGAGGTAAAGCTAAAACAAAACCTTGGAAATATTTTTAGTGAATATTTTGAACAGGGGGTAGTGAATATTTTGAATATTTTGCATGCCAGCCCTTGGGTAACAGTTGTTATATGTCCTTGAACATAAATATGTATAGGGTCTATAATTGAGTTGAGATTTATAGTCGGCACCTAATACAAGATTCAAGACTGAAGTGATTTATTTTTCATTTTGATTCGCTTTCTTAATGATATTGATGTAACGATACTTGTGTGCCTTGCTCATGAACAATTAATGAACTTAAAGGTTTATAACAAATAAAATTACTTTTAGGGAAGAAAACTAGATTGAAAACTTTTTGTAGTCATCTATATATTAAAAGTCAATAACATGCTTCTTTAGTTACTGGGTCACTGTATTTTAATTTGACTTGGTAGGCAAATTAAAATCTAATTTGACTTGGTAAGCAACATAGGTTTAGGGTTTAAGGTAATGCCAATTGAAGTATAAGTGCTGGGTCACTGTATTTTAAGTAATTGCCATAAGTGCTGGGTTACTGTATAAGTAATGCCAATTGAAGTAATTGCCATGTACACATAATTATCTTAGTCTTTATCCCCATGGCTGATACTGTAACAAATTACTTTTCAATTTTCTATGTTCTTAATTTCTTAACATCAATTGAAAATTCTCTTAATGCAGAGAACTTCAGGACTGGCCTTCAGATTTGTTCAGTCCAGTGTTAAATCATTTATTTTGGATATATGTACAAGTTTATTATATTAATGTGATTGTAGTACTTTTTGGTTTTTGCTACAATGTATGCTTCATAACATTATATTGATTAATGCTTATTGCAATGTGTTGTTATTAATGCTTGTTTAATTTGAAATGTAAATTATTAATGCCATTGGGTTGGTACCAAATCGGTATAGGTACCAAATTGGTACGGGGTGAATTATAGAATTGGGCCTGAATTTTTTTTCCTGGAACGACAATTTTTTGCACCGGAAAATCTATACAAATATGGGGCGCAGACAATATCCTTACAAATAACCTGGTGGGGCCCACCTTCTTTACCCATGCAACTAATAGGTTAATTATCCATGCAACTAACCATGTGGGACCCACGTTATTTACCCATGCAACTACTCACTCCTCTATCGTTGCAACTAATCCATGGGACCCACACACTTTACCCATGCAACTACTCGATCCTCTATCGTTGCAAATACTCCATGGGACCCACGCACTTTATCCTTGCAACTACTCAATGCTATATCGTTGCAACTACTTCCTGCATTAGCTTTGTTGCATGGGTACTTATTGCAAGGGCATACCCTTGCAATAAGTATTCCATAAGTTATTGCATGGATAACCCATGCAACAAGTCGGAAATTGAGTAGTTGCAACGGGGGTTGTTGCATGGGTACTTGTTGCAACGGTAGCCCATGCAACTGACATTTTTTAGGGTTCTTGCAAGGGTAAGCCCATGCAACAAGCCAAATTTTACCCATGCAAAAAACCAGAATTCTAGTAGTGACCGTTCAGTTCATGTGAAGTGGATATTTTATATTGATATCAAGGCTCCTGTCATCTTTTGTGTCATGCATGTATCAATTTGAGAATATAGAAGTTGTGGTCTGTTCCATAATTAAATTATATAAAATAGTTGTACACCATGTAACTCCAAACCACTACCATATATTAACCTTAAGATTTCCAACAATTTACTTCTCTTAGGCATTTCACCGAACAGCTGATGTGCAGCAACACACCAGACCCGTACCAGTAATTTACTTCTCTTAGGCATTTCACCGAACAGCTGGTGTGCAGCAATACACCAGACCCGTACCAGTGATGGTACAATAATCGCTCAATTAAATCACAATCATCAAGAAATCAACATGCGATCAAAAGAAGGCAAAGAAACCCACGAGCTTACAAAAACAATTAAACAAGTTAGAAGGGGCTAGGAATAACTCGAAATCCGCACCTTGGCAATGTCGGGCACGATGTGGTTAGAGCGTTGCCGTGATGCATGTGATGTCGATGCTTGAAAAATCTTGCTTGTTCCCGCGGTCTCCATTAGGTTAGGCGCAACCAGCAGAGGAGCACCAACTCCGACTCACCATGCCTGGCACTTTGCCTGTTGCTTGCCTCGAGTTAAGTACACACCGGCAAGGAAACTCCGACATTTATTCCCCCATGGACCGTTATCTATACTTTTTAGGTTAACTTTCTAGAGAATAGATGGGGATGAGAGGTGGTCAAAGAGGTGTCACGGTGAGAGTAATTTCAAGAAAGAAAGATTAGGAGGAATTGAAATGTTAAGGAGCGGATTCCCCAAGGTAAAATAAACATAGAATCTCTGAAGAGCGGCCTAGAAGAGCAATTAATCGGCTTGGAAAAATTTCTGGGATTAGGTGTTACCAAATGAAATGTCCATGTGGTTAACAGGTGTCGCTTTGATACAAAAAGGAATTCTTGTTACTATTAATTCTACTTATTTATTAATGATGATTTGCGCTAAGCCCCCTATTACTTTAAATATGAGACTTGGCTTTTAAATGGCTAAATACTTTTTAATAAAAAGTTCCTAAATCAATATTTTTTTTCAAAGCTTGGAGAGAAAATTCATTGAATAATAATAAATGGTGTTAGGTAAGAAAAGTGAGTTGTTAAGGTAGCTACATGTGTTCTTTTCATGCAAGTTATTTTATAAAAACGAATCACTAATTTTTATTCTTATCTAATAATTAGTAAGTTTTGCAATAAGCCTCTTATATCTTTGATAATAACATTTTCATTTAAATATTAAGATTCTAATTACAAATTGTTTAGGAAATATTAAGATATTTCAAACTTAACTACAAACCTATATATTTACTTACGTGCTTTTATGATCAATTAAAGACTAAATAGTTATTTATAGTTATTAGAAGTTCAATGTGAGTCCTAAACATATTAGGACCTTGTAAAAAGTTTTATTCAATGGCATGTTTTACTTTGTATCTAATAAAATTTTCAAATGTTCAAAATTGAGATGTTACAATACCAATGTAATAATAATTTCATCATTATGTATTTTTACCTCATGTCAATTAATATTTCCTAGTATTCAAAAACTAGGCTGTTACAGGTTCTAAGGTCATTGTCTACACGGATCATGCGGCAGTCCATTACCTCCTTACCAAGAAAGATGCAAAACCGCGCCTCATCCGATGGATCCTCTTGCTCCAAGAGTTTGACCTTGAGATAAGGGACAAGAAGGGCACCGAAAACCTAGTAGCCGGTCACCTTTCACGCATTGTGGCTGAACCTTCAAGCAAAGACTTGCCAATAGATGACTCTTTTGCCGATGAGCAGCTCTACCAAGTGAGTAAGGTCGAATACCCGTGGTTCGCTGATATTGCTAATTTTTTTGCATGCGGGGCTCTACCACCCAACCTCACATACCAATCCCGAAAGAAATTCTATGCGGATGCCAAGCATTATTTTTGGGATGATCCATATCTTTTCAAGCTTGGTGTTGATGGGATTCACAGACGTTGTATTCCACAAGATGAGGTACAATCGATTTTTTACCATTGTCATTCATCACCTTACGGAGGACATGTTTCAACCAACAAAACGGCTGCCAAAGTCCTACATGCCGGTTTCTTTTGGCCAACTGATATCTTTATATTTGATCTATTGTTTCGACCTATTTTCAGACCAGACCTTATGTTTTTTACCACTAAATTGCATAGTTTACATTGAAAATCAATAGAATATGGTACTGCTGCATTTTGGAGTTGATTTTGCAGGAAATAGGCGAAAACAGGCAGAGTTCTGACATTCCCCACGCGAGTCGCGTCCCACATGACGCGGGTAGCATCACAGCCCAGACGCGACCTCAGACGCGACCCTCATAGCGCACATCAGCTCTACCGGACGCGAGTCGCATCCCATCTGATGCGGGTCGCGTCGAATTAAATGCACCAGGGCCCAATTGAAGCCCGTTAAGGAGTCTATAAATACAGAAGGCATGGCGCAGGAAAGGGAACCCCTTGACATTCCACACAAAAAGGGATCTGATCGAGCGCGACAGAGAGAGGAGGTGATCTGGAGCCAGGGAGGATTCGGCCAGGAGAAGAAGATTCGGCCAGAAGCTTCGATCCTTCATCTCTCACCATGATTTGCATTCTCTTTCTCTCTTTTACTTTGATTTTACTCATGTCTGAGTAGTCTTGTAGTTTCAGGGGTTTGGATTGTAGTCCTAAACTTTGTTTGATTATGCATATGAATTGATTCTCAATGTTATTTCGTGTTTCTTTGATTCTTGTATTATTTGTGATTGCTTGATCTAAATTGCTTGATTCTTGATTGTCTACTGTTGAATGCCTTTGGTATTTCTTCTTGTAATAAAGCCTTGATGTTTCTTGCAAATTAGGTTAAGTATATGAGGTAGGTCTGAGAACCGAAAGGTGAGGTCAATAGTAGCCGAGAGGTGAAATTTCCACTTGCGGATACCTTTAGTAAACAGAACTGAGAACTTAGGTTTAGATCAAACAGCTTGATTAAACCTAAGAAGGTGAAATTGCATTTCCAAACCAGGTCTGTTAAGCCAACACACGAGAGTTGAGGTTTAGTGACACTAGGTACGGTCAATCGAGCCTTACACGACTTAAACAGCCAGAAACAAACATGTGCAGACTCAGCTCAAGGGACCATGCGGGTCGCGTGCGAGAGCACGCGGGTCGCATCACAAGGGTCGCGTACGAGAGTACGCGAGTCGCGTGACAGGTCCAGAGTGCTTGAGGGCCACTCGGGTCGCATGCGGGTCGCGTCACAAGAGTCGCATACGAGAGTATGCGGGTCGCGTGGCAGGTCCAGAGCAGCAAAGTTGAAGATGAAATCTGAAACCCTTGAAACGCCCTTTTATACAATAGTACAAAACACAAACATTTAATTGATTTCATTTTTGTTCATACATTTGTTCATACATTCGTTACAAAACTTAGGAATAGACAAACACACAACTTTCACACTTCTAGTACCTAACTGGGTAGAGTAGAAATTTAGAAAGTGAGTCGTCCCTATGGATCGATACCCGACTAAACTACACGACAGGATTGTGCACTTGCGATCTGAGTCGAAGGTTTATAAGGTTTAAGAACTACAGATTCGTCTGTAGTGAAACTTTGTTCTACCATTTGGCTACGAACACCAACCCTTTTTAAGGATACAAGGATGTTTGTTATCTCTTGCGACAAGTGTCAAAGAATGGGAAGCATAACGAAGAGACATGAGATGCCTCAGCAAAGCATTCTAGAAGTTGAATTATTCGATGTATGGGGCATTGATTTTATGGGACCCTTTCCGAGCTCATGCAACAAAAAGTACATCCTTGTAGCGGTGGATTATGTCTCCAAGTGGGTAGAAGCGATACCGATCCCCGAAGCCGACTCAAAAACCGTCAAGCGCCTTTTCCAAAAGGTGATTTTTCCAAGGTTTGGTGTTCCAAGAGTGGTAATTAGCGATGGAGGTTCTCACTTCATAAACCGATCCTTTGCAAGTCTAATGGAGAAGTATGGTGTAAATCACAAAGTCGCAACTCCGTACCATCCGCAAACAAGTGCTCAAGTTGAAGTCTCAAACCGTGAGATCAAGCACATTCTCCAAACCGCTATAGGCTTGACCCGAAAAGACTGGAGTTTGAGACTAGATGACGCACTCTGGGCATACCGCACGGCCTATAAAACGCCAATTGGCATGACTCCTTTCAAGCTTGTCTATGGCAAGCCATGTCATTTGCCGGTCGAATTGGAGCATAAGGCGTTTTGGGCTATCAAGTCTATTAACTTTGACATGCTTCAAGCTGGCAAAAAGCGCATCCTCGACTTGCATGAACTTGAGGAGATCCGTCTGAGCGCGTATGAGAATGCCAAAATTTATAAGGAGAAAACGAAGAAATGGCATGACAAGCACATAATTCGAAGGGAGTTTAAAATTGGTGATTATGTTTCATTGTTCAATTCACGTTTTAAGCTCTTTGCAGGTAAACTCAAGTCCAAGTGGAGTGGCCCGTTTCAGGTGAAACGTGTGTTTGAACATGGGGCGATAGAAATTTGGAGCGAGCGAATTGGAGCGTTTAAAGTAAATGGGCAGCAATTAAAGGTGTACAATTACGGAGAACCGGTTGAAGGGAGGACAAGCATCTCCCTTACCGATGCACAAACGAACTAGAAGAGGAGAATGGTCAAGCTCGAGAAGCTAAACGAGCGCTTCTTGGGAGGCAACCCAAGCAATTTACCTTTTTGCACATTTAAATTTCGTACTTTAAAATTAATTTGCATTTAGATAGGTTAATTTAGATGTTTCAAAAAATTGCAGATCTCCATTGAGGCCCGCAACAAAGTAACCAAAAAAGAAAAAAAAAGAAGTCAAAGCATCAGGCACAGTCTACACCATTAACTGAATTTTTCTTTTTCAAAGGATTTTCTGGAATTGGTTATCACTTGTAGAATTGGGAGAATAATCCAAGATTCACTAACTCTGAGGTGTCATGTAGGTATAAATTTGCTTAATTAAAACCGAAACTTGCATTTGTGAGGTGAAGAAGATCATTGAAAGAAATCCGAATAATTGTTCTACCACACTCATGCTTTGAATTAAGTTGTTTAAACCCTAATTTGCCTTGACTGACCAATTTTTAATTTTAGCCCTTGTTATTAGGATAGTTTAGATAACTTGGTTTAAAAGACGTAGCCAGCCCCGGGAATTTCCGTGAGTGTTTAGACTTGCTTGGGACAAGCAAGGACTAGCCTTGGGGGAATTTGATAAGCCAAAATTATATCTATTGAAACCTAGGGTTTGTTATGTGAATTAAGCCAAGTTTTGTTGAGATTAGGTTTGATTAGGTTAGAAATGTCCGAAAGTTCAAGTTACTGCTCTAGTTATGTTTATTTTATAGGTAATCAAGTGTTTGGAGCTTAACGGAGCAAAACGGGTGATTTGTAGCAAGTCAGAACGAAGATTGGAGCAACTGTCAATGTTATTGTGGCCCAAAATGAAGCCCATTGCGGCCCGAAACAAAACAAGTCAGAGCCTCATTCCTGCACATTCATTGCGGCCCTCAACCATACCCATTACGGCCCGTAATGACTTCTACAGTTTTCTGCACGACAAATTAACTGCCTCCATTCATTGCGGCCTGCAAGAGATGTTATTGCGGCCCGCACTAAGTCGGTTCTGAGCCCGAATTTGCTATTTTTTAGTGATTTATTTTTAGGTTTTGCCTGGGGTATAAAAAGGAAACTTGTAAAACAGATGAAGGACGTTTTTTTTTAGACATAATTTCTGGTTTTAACAAGGAGAAGAAAGGAAGAGAGAGGAAGGGAGAAAAAGAACATCATTGATCAACCGGTTTTATTATTTTCTTTCCTTTGGAACTCTTTTAACTCTTTTAATTTCATTTGTGCTTTAGCCATTGTTCGCGCGAAAGCGCAACGCAAGTTTCAGTACGCTTGAGGGCGTACCTTTTAAAACCGCGTTTACACTTCACGAGTAAGGGTTGCAAGTGCACAACCCCTATCGAGTAGTATAATCGGGTATCGATCCACAGGGACGGGCAATTACTTGGTTAGAATCTACCAAACTCAATTAAAAACTAGAAGTGAGAAAGATTTGGTTTGGTATTTAATTTCCTAAAAAGGTCAATTCAAACAATTCAAACAATTCAGAAAGATGTAATAAAATGCTAGAAGAAATGTAAATTGTGTTTTGATTATGAATAAAAGGCGTTTCCAGGGTTTCATACTTCATCTATGATCTGCCTCTAGTGGTACGGCCCGTACCAAGTCGGTACGGCTAGGCCGTACTTAACTTGGTAAGGCAAGGCCGTACCACTCTGGTAAGACCCGTACTGGCTTCCCAGAACAGAGCTTACCAGTTCGAGTTGATGCATTTCCTTGCTGGTACCTTGTGCTAAACTCTTTGGAAAGGTTCAATTGACCATACCTAAGGTTCCTAAGCCTCAACTGTCGTTTGTTGGATCAAGATCTAGGTTGGAATGCAATTGATTGCCTTTTAGGGATTTCTACACCTCAACTCTCGTGTGTTGCTACAGATCTACCCTAATTGGTTGATTGGAGACCTAAGGCACCCTCTAATCTGTCGATTAGAGGAGAATTCAACCTCTCGGCTTCAATTCGAACAAGTCTACCCTAAACAATTGATTTGGTTGAGAGATTGAGATGATCACATGACCTTGATAGGTTCGATCTAAACCTAGAGGTTCATCATACACAATCACAGCAATCAAAGCAAAAGATAGCAAAGAAATCACAATCAATCAATCAAAAGAGTTCATACAAGATACAAGTCAAAGAAAGTCAAAACAAATCAAGAATCCATCTCTAAACCCTAGAAACTAAAATAACTACTCACAGCACATGATCTGATCTAAAAATACAATAAAAGGGATAGAGATAGCCATGGATCGGAGGGATCGAGAGGAGGAAGCTAGATCCATCGAGTTTCGCCTCTTTCCTCTTCCTTCCTTCTTGCTCCTAGCTCCTTAGCTCTCTTTCTCTCTCTTACTGTGCTCTCAAATAGATCTGGAATGGAATCCCTGTCGAAATTGGAGAGTTCCCCGCTTTAAATAGCCTCTGCCAAAATTTGAATCTGTCAGGCCGCCTTTAGGTACGGCCCGTACCAAATTGGTACGGCTAGGCCGTACCAGGCGTGATGAGCTGAAAAATGGCTAAGTCCGGTAAGACCCGTACCAAACTTGGTAAGGGCCGTACCAGATCATCCCAAATCGTCGTTTCTTCGTGTGTTTTGCTCCAAGCCTGCAGAAAACAAACAAACACTCAGCAGTACCAAATTCTAAAGATATATCGATGAAATGCACATGATTCTGGTGAATTAGGGCACGAATCTGGTACTAAAACAGGCCTAAAATAGACTAAATATGCGAGTTTCAGTACGCTTGAGGGCGTACCTTTTAAAACCGCGTTTACACTTCACGAGTAAGGGTTGCAAGTGCACAACCCCTATCGAGTAGTATAATCGGGTATCGATCCACAGGGACGGGCAATTACTTGGTTAGAATCTACCAAACTCAATTAAAAACTAGAAGTGAGAAAGATTTGGTTTGGTATTTAAGTTCCTAAAAAGGTCAATTCAAGCAATTCAAACAATGTAATAAAATGCTAGAAGAAATGTAAATTGTGTTTTGATTATGGATAAAAGGCGTTTCCAGGGTTTCAGACTTCATCTATGATCTGCCTCTAGTGGTACGGCCCGTACCAAGTCAGTACGGCTAGGCCGTACTTAACTTGGTAAGGCAAGGCCGTACCACTCTGGTAAGACCCGTACTGGCTTCCCAGAACAGAGCTTACCAGTTCGAGTTGATGCATTTCCTTGCTGGTACCTTGTGCTAAACTCTTTGGAAAGGTTCAATTGACCATACCTAAGGTTCCTAAGCCTCAACTGTCGTTTGTTGGATCAAGATCTAGGTTGGAATGCAATTGATTGCCTTTTAGGGATTTCTACACCTCAACTCTCGTGTGTTGGTACAGATCTACCCTAACTGGTTGATTGGAGACCTAAGGCACCCTCTAATCTGTCGATTAGAGGAGAATTCAACCTCTCGGCTTCAATTCGAACAAGTCTACCCTAAACAATTGATTTGGTTGGGAGATTGAGATGATCACATGACCTTGATAGGTTCGATCTAAACCTAGAGGTTCATCATACACAATCACAGCAATCAAAGCAAAAGATAGCAAAGAAATCACAATCAATCAATCAAAAGAGTTCATACAAGATACAAGTCAAAGAAAGTCAAAACAAATCAAGAATCCATCTCTAAACCCTAGAAACTAAAATAACTACTCACAGCACATGATCTGATCTAAAAATACAATAAAAGGGATAGAGATAGCCATGGATCGAAGGGATCGAGAGGAGGAAGCTAGATCCGTCGAGTTTCGCCTCTTTCCTCTTCATTCCTTCTTGCTCCTAGCTCCTTAGCTCTCTTTCTCTCTCTTACTGTGCTCTCAAATAGATCTGGAATGGAATCCCTGTCGAAATTGGAGAGTTCCCCGCTTTAAATAGCCTCTGCCAAAATTTGAATCTGTCAGGCCGCCTTTAGGTACGGCCCGTACCAGGCGTGATGAGCTGAAAAATGGCTAAGTCCGGTAAGACCCGTACCAAACTTGGTAAGGGCCGTACCAGATCATCCCAAATCGTCATTTCTTCGTGTGTTTTGCTCCAAGCCTGCAGAAAACAAACAAACACTCAGCAGTACCAAATTTTAAAGATATATCGATGAAATGCACATGATTCTGGTGAATTAGGGCACGAATCTGGTACTAAAACAGGCCTAAAATAGACTAAATATGCGAGGTATCAAATTCCCCCAAGCTGAACCTTTGCTTGTCCTCAAGCAAAAAGTTTCAAACTCGGGTAAAAGTGCTGGACAACTAAATCTAAATGCGGATACAAGTCTAAATGTGAAAACTTACATGATTGCTACAATAAAAGAACGCAAGAATCTTTTTGCTATGATTCGGACTTCTCTTGGTCAATTGTGATTCACCTCACAAATTGATTAATAAAACCTCAAACTCTAAATGTTTCAAATCTTGGAAAGTTGATTACTCGAATTTATCGATTTATCATTCTTTCACTAAACTATGCCTTCGTTTGTAGAGATTTTCCCTTTTTGGCACCCCCAAGCTTGAATCAAGCTTAGGTCAGAAAGTTGCGGACTTCGTGTGTTGATATGTGCAAAAAATTTATTTTTTTCATTTCTAATTGGGAGACGAGCTCAAAGGCGCCCATTCAAGGCTTATTGCCAGTACTCTTATGTTCTCCATCTTTTCATCTTTTTTTTTCTTTCTTTCTTTTTTTCTTTTTTTTTCTTCTTTTTTTTTTCTTTTTTTTTTCGCACATACCATGAATACACACATCCACTAGTGTTCATTCACACCAACAGATATCCCAACTTTTCTTTATTTGAAATCCCTATTTCCACATTTGAAAGGCACAATTCGGTTTCTAAATGTTATCTCGACATTCAAGTTTCCAATTTTACAAATCTCAAACCATTTGTTCGTAATCAGTTTTGTTTGGTCAATTATGAGGTTAGTTCTAATTTCCCAAGGTCATCCAACTCACAAACAAAAGTTTTCAAACAAGTCCCTAATTCTAGCAATCACACAAATTTATCACCTAAATGCAAAATTTTTGAAAAAGAAACATGTCTAAATGCAGATACAATTTTCTTCTATTCCACCCCCCCAAGCTTGAATGAAGCATTGTCCTCAATGCTTGAATCTACACAAGGCAAAAGTAAATAGAAGAAAATATGGAAACTTACTAGATGGTGAGCGAGGAATGAAGCGGGGGCGTCTCACTGGTTGGTGGGAGGTGGATCAGGTGGCACTGGTGGGAGCAACCACTTCTGAGGTACATGGACCATGCGATCACACTCTTGCATCAGAAGAATCCGCAAGATTTCTTTCAAGTCCTTGATCAAGCACCCGATCGCGCTTTTGTGAGCTTCCAATTTCTCCAAGAGCGTAGGAGTCCGATCGGGTTCAAGATCTGCACTTATGATCACAGGACAACATCTATCTGGGTCTAGAAACTCATACCTGAGGTGAGCTGCTGGAGGCTTGAGCTCAGGAGTCAGCCGCTCTGTCTGGGTCTTGACGCGGGTCGCATCAGGTGTCGTGCGGGTCGCATCAAGTGAAATGGTATCGCGTGCTGACCAATCCGACTCGCGTCCTTCGGTTTCCAGGTCCTCAGACCACGGCATGCGGGTCGCATCAGGTGACGTGCGGGTCGCATCCACATGCTCTTCAGGTGGAGATGCGGGTCGACTTGGCTCGATGCGCCCTGGGTTCACATGTTCTTCAGTAATGACTGCCGGTCGAGTCAAGCTAGGGTTCTCTTCTTCAGGTGGTGAAGCGGGGCGCGAGTCCTTGATGCGGCCCGTGTGCAGTGCGGTCTGGTTTGTTGGCTGGGCTGGTCCTTCGCATTCTGGCTGAGCTGGCAGCTTTCCAAGTTGAGATTGGCGTGAGATGATGATGTGGCTCAATTGCTCCAACAACTTGTTTTGAGCGGCCATTTGTGTGGACATGTTTTGCATCTGTTCCCACATCATCTGGCTTATCTTCCCTTGCTCGTGTATGAATTCGATCTCAGCGGGATCAATGTACGGCTTGGGTGGATCGGGTTGGAATACGCAATTGTTCGAGTTATCAAACGGTGCTGTGTCGTAGCAATAGCCATCTTGCTCCTGTTCCTCATCCCAATCCGCCAGTGGGCAATACTCGTAAGAGTGTCTCCAGTCCCCACACATGACACAACTATGCGGTTGTTGCTCGACTGCCTTCACACTCAGCTTGTCCATCGCCCTCTGCATGGCCTCCATCTTGGCGTTCATGGCAGTGAATTGATCGACCTCGAACTTGCCGCCACCTCTTGGTCGGGCATTGTCGCGGCCGGACCACTGTTGGTTCTGTGCCATGTTGTACATTCGATCCATGTTGTACATTCAGGTGCTTTGGTACGGGTCGGACCAGATTGGTGCGGCCTGGCCGTGCCTGAATCGGTGCGGGTCGGACCAGATTGGTGCGGCTTGGCCGTGCCTGAATTGGTACGGGCCGTACCAGAGGGTGGCTGAGCAGTCTCGGCTGAGTTTGGAGGAGTTTGATCGAACAGTGGGCCCTTGCTTCTCAAATGATATTTCAACCTGTATTGGCCTGCAGGGGGGGGTTCAAAAGCCAGTTTTTTTTTTTTTTTAGTGATTTTGAATAAGAAAAAGCAAGAAAGATACAAGATAAAATCTAGATTACCTAAGCAAGGTAAAATCTAACTAGGCAATTGGTTACCGTCCCCGGCAACGGCGCCAAAAACTTGTTCGCGCGAAAGCGCAACGCAAGTTTCAGTACGCTTGAGGGCGTACCTTTTAAAACCGCGTTTACACTTCACGAGTAAGGGTTGCAAGTGCACAACCCCTATCGAGTAGTATAATCGGGTATCGATCCACAGGGACGGGCAATTACTTGGTTAGAATCTACCAAACTCAATTAAAAACTAGAAGTGAGAAAGATTTGGTTTGGTATTTAATTTCCTAAAAAGGTCAATTCAAACAATTCAACCAATTCAGAAAGATGTAATAAAATGCTAGAAGAAATGTAAATTGTGTTTTGATTATGGATAAAAAGCGTTTCCAGGGTTTCATACTTCATCTATGATCTGCCTCTAGTGGTACGGCCCGTACCAAGTCGGTACGGCTAGGCCGTACTTAACTTGGTAAGGCAAGGCCGTACCACTCTGGTAAGACCCGTACTGGCTTCCCAGAACAGAGCTTACCAGTTCGAGTTGATGCATTTCCTTGCTGGTACCTTGTGCTAAACTCTTTGGAAAGGTTCAATTGACCATACCTAAGGTTCCTAAGCCTCAACTGTCGTTTGTTGGATCAAGATCTAGGTTGGAATGCAATTGATTGCCTTTTAGGGATTTCTACACCTCAACTCTTGTGTGTTGGTACAGATCTACCCTAACTGGTTGATTGGAGACCTAAGGCACCCTCTAATCTGTCGATTAGAGGAGAATTCAACCTCTCGGCTTCAATTCGAACAAGTCTACCCTAAATAATTAATTTGGTTGAGAGATTGAGATGATCACATGACCTTGATAGGTTCGATCTAAACCTAGAGGTTCATCATACACAATCACAGCAATCAAAGCAAAAGATAGCAAAGAAATCACAATCAATCAATCAAAAGAGTTCATACAAGATACAAGTCAAAGAAAGTCAAAACAAATCAAGAATCCATCTCTAAACCCTAGAAACTAAAATAACTACTCACAGCACATGATCTGATCTAAAAATACAATAAAAGGGATAGAGATAGCCATGGATCGAAGGGATCGAGAGGAGGAAGCTAGATCCGTCGAGTTTCGCCTCTTTCCTCTTCCTTCCTTCTTGCTCCTAGCTCCTTAGCTCTCTTTCTCTCTCTTACTGTGCTCTCAATTAGATCTGGAATGGAATCTATGTCGAAATTGGAGAGTTCCCCGCTTTAAATAGCCTCTGCCAAAATTTGAATCTGTCAGGCCGCCTTTAGGTACGGCCCGTACCAAATTGGTACGGCCAGGCCGTACCAGGCGTGATGAGCTGAAAAATGGCTAAGTCCGGTAAGACCCGTACCAAACTTGGTAAGGGCCGTACCAGATCATCCCAAATCGTCGTTTCTTCGTGTGTTTTGCTCCAAGCCTGCAAAAAACAAACAAACACTCAGCAGTACCAAATTCTAAAGATATATCGATGAAATGCACATGATTCTGGTGAATTAGGGCACGAATCTGGTACTAAAACAGGCCTAAAATAGACTAAATATGCGAGGTATCAGCCATGACTGGCTAAAGGCTTTTCTAGGGTTAATTAGGGCTGTACTTGAAAGTTTTGTTATAATTTAGTTGGTTTTATTTCATATGTTCTTGTTCTTTGTTATGATCTATTCTTTATTTTAATTGATTGTGAAGACTTAATCGAAATTGTATGAAATCTTAGGATTTGGTATTTGTAATTGAGAAATTGAATATTAAGTCCCGACCATATAGAATAGGGTATTTGATAGGCTAAGTACCGAGAGGTGATGCTTGTCTTATACGGGCTTTGCCTAATAGTTTAGACAAATTGTGCCAAGTGCCGAGAGGTGAAAGACGATTTTCTAGATTAACTGGGACAGTAAGAACTTAATGACTTTAGATTAGTATAGCCAAGTACCGAGAGGTGACGTTTATTCTAATTTGAATATGGTATTAATATAGAAATATCACTTTGTACCCACAACCTCCAACTGTGCCTTCATAATTAAAAGAACAAATTTAATAAACCAATTAGTCATAACACTAGTGGATAGGAACCCTAAGAAACCCTAATTTCTCATATTTGTTAAAAATCAGATTTTGCTTTAAGACTTTAGTTTAATTCAGTTTAATCAAAACCAAATCAACCTTTTGAACAAACAAAAACCTTTTTATTTTTTTTTACTAAATTAAATTGTTAGGTTAGAAAAGATATTCCAACTTGTCCCTGTGGAGACGATCCCTAAGTACTACTTGACAATGTTGTACACTTGCAACCGAATTGAGTATAAACTAGAATTTATTACTTGTATTGCAAAATTTACATCAGAGGCTTTTCTGATAAGAAATTTGCAAAAGGAAACTTTGCTAAAATGCAACATAACTCAATTCAAACAAATTCAAATGCAAATGCAAATGCATGTGGCGTAGTTGCTCTCCTTTCCTTTTTTTTCATAAAAAACCTCCCATTTCATTCATTTTGTATCAAATCAATCAATATCTTGCTTTAACATGTCAGGCATGAATCAATATTTTTGCAGTGACTATGTTTTATAGAGACCGATATCCTCCCAGATACCTGACTCAAGCAAATTACAACGGCCGGCCTAGATTAATTCTATATGGGTCAAACTCAAATCCGGTGCCTATTGAGACTGTAGGGGGATTTTGAGATTCGTGTCATATTAAATGGACCGTCCGATCATAATTTGCTTGAGTCAGGTAACCTGAGGTGATGTGAATTCGTTTTATAGATGGACACCACTATACCTTGTTGAATATCCAATTCTCTTATTACAAATTAATTGATTTATTACTAAACATAACACAAGTGATTATATTTCTTTTCCCATCATGCCTATATTTTATCTGATGGTTCAAAAACAATGTACTGGAGCAATTAACAAAAAATAAAATTATTGTGGATAAATAATAAGGAAATTGCAATATCCATTTTGTATCTTGATTTTTGTAAAACAAACTCTAATCTTAAACTCGTTGGTTTGGATGAGTTACCCATCCTCTGTTTTGTTTAATGCACAATTATTCATGGTCCCTGTGCATGGATCACTGAGTGTGACCCCATGTGGATTGTAACTCGTTGGTTTCCTATCTTGCAGGGATTGTAACTCTGTGAATGACACATAGAATCTGTCATTCTCCAATAATGCAGAAGACTTGAGATTTTGAAGTCAAGCTCCAGACCAGTGGTTATTACACGTTATCTCTTTCCAAAATCTCTAATTCTTATCTCTCTTGCTTATTAACCAACCAATCTCTGCCTCTTGCTATCTATATTCTCAATCTGTTCTCTCAATCACCAATTTGGTACGTGTTTACAAAAAATAAAAATAAAACATTTTGTTACAAGGTATTAAATTCTATGAATGTATTAAAGGCAGTGTTAATGTAAAAAAGCTAGGTTTCGTGCCATTCTAAAATGTTGAATACTAACTTGGTTAGTAGAAGAGAGGAGTATACTCTAATTTAACTTATATTTGATGGAGAAAGTACAAGAGTGATATATATTTCTTACTCACACTCTCTCACCTTATATGCGGACCTCACTCATCTATTTATACTCTATTATGTCGGTTCTAAGAAACTTCTAAATTATTCCTATTATTTTTAACACTAGATCTTGTTAGTGACTTTGTAAGTCGGTTTAGACTATTCTAGAAAATACATGAGACAAATATATCTAGAGGCTTCTAGTACAAAAACTTAACAACGGTTAAGTAGATTCGCGGCTTCTAGATCAATCCACAAGAAGAATTTGAGGACTCCAGATCATTCCATAACAAGAATTTGGGCTTTGGACCTTTTACGGTGCTCATACATTAACATAAAATAATTCAAATTCTTCAATTTTTAATGTGCTATATATACACATACATAAATGTATGTATGGTTTTATTGTGTGATAATTATCGAAATAAAAAAAAATTGTGTTTCTATTTGTTTAATTTTTAAACAAAATGTATCGAAATAATTCAGACTTTGGAAGAAATCAAATATAAAGAGATGCAACGCAACCCGATATTTTGTTCATGTATTTTGTTGAGTAATAACCTTATTTCTCTGGACAAATATGTTCTTGGGATTTGTTCGTATACTATTGAAGTTATTTTTCATCTCTCTTGTGCAGACCAGAACCCTTTTATCTCCTTGGAGATTAACATAAAAACAAATTCCAAACACCCTTTCTTAAAATCCGCACGGAAAACAATCCCAAAAAAAAAAGAAACAATAAAAGGAAAAAGAAAAATAGTTAAGTACAGGTTTTATGCAACCAATGAGCCTCCCAAGAAATTTTGAAGCAGTAAATCAGATAAAGCTTAGTTGTTGTAATTTTTTATTTCTTTGTCATACTTTTTTTTTATTTTTCAACAACTTTTGTTTCCTATAATTTAGAGGCTTTTCTGATAAGAAATTTGCAAAAGGAAGCTTTGCTAAAAATGCAACATAACTCAATTCAAACAAATTCAAATGCCAATGCATGTGGCGTAGTTGATATCCCTTTCCTTTTTTTTCATAAAAAACCTCCCATTTCATTCATTTTGTATCAAATCAATCAATATCTTGCTTTTATATGTGAGACATGAATCAATTTCTTGCTTATACCTTACTTTGGTATATTTTTTCTAGTGTTTATGTTTTATAGATGGACACCACTATACCTTGCTGGATATCTAATTCTATCATTACAATTTAATTGATTCATTACTAAACATAACACAAGCGATTATATTTTTTTCCCATAATGATCATATTTTATCTGATGGTTCAAAAGAAATTAACAAAAAATAAAATTATTGTGGATAAATAATAAGGAAATTGCAATTTCCATTTTGTATCTTGATTTTTGTAAAACAAACTCTAATCTTAAACTCGTTGGTTTGGATGAGTTACCCATCCTCTGTTTTGTGTAATGTACAGTTATTCATGACCCCATGTGTAAAGTCATTGATAGGCTCTTATAGCTTTGCAGGTGCATTATTGTTTGGGCACATGTTGGAGTCCGAATCTGCTGCGATTCCAAGGCGGATCGAGGACCCTGCGATCCCGAGATCAACAGTTCAAATTTTCTCGAGCGCGGATCTCAGAAACGTTCTTAAAAAGTAAATTTTCACGCACGCATCTCAATAAAGACCAACAGTTGAGATGGGATCGCAGGGTCCTGCGATCTACCTCGGAATCGCAGCAGATTTATTTTCCACATGTTGTGTTTCCTTGTGTTTCAATCTAATAAAAATTCTAATAAAAACAAATGTGAATATTAGAAAAAGGACGGATTGCTGAGTAAAAGACATTTTGTAACTCTGTGAATGCCACATAGAATCTGTCATTCTCCAATAATGCAGAAGACTTGAGATTTTGAAGTCAAGCTCTAGACCAGTGGTTATTACACGTTATCTCTTTCCAAAATCTCTAATTCTTATCTCTCTTGTTTATTAACCAACCAATCTCTGCCTTTTGCTTTCTATATTCTCAATATGTTCTCTCAATCACCAATTTGGTATGTGTTTACAAAAAATAAAAAAAGACATTTTGTTACTAGGTATTTGTCATTCCCAAGCAACACTAGCAAGGAAAAAACAAAAATCGAAATTTTTTTTTGAGAAAAAGAACAGCGGCTTTGTGGAAGCTGAGTAAAAGACGAATCTTGCCAGTCACATGACAACAGTAATTGAAGCAATAAGTGTTCCACCAACAAAGTGTTTTCACAAAATCCAATACTGCATTTACTGACAGTGTGGCGGGTCACTGACTAGTGCTTTCTATTCACCTGCCGGGATTGTAACTCTGTGAATGCCACATAGCATCTGTCATTCTCCAATAATGCAAAAGACTTGAGGTTTCCAAGTCAAGCTGTAGATATATGCGTTCTATTCACCTTTTACACAACTAGATTCAATCTATTACTGCATTCAATCTCTATTCATCTCCTCTCCTCTCTCTTGCAACTACATTCAATCTATCTTGCAATCTCTGTTTCCGACTCTCTGATCTCTTGCTGTAGGGTACGCTTCCAAATCTCTGTTTCTCATCTCACCCCTCTGCTCCATCTCTTGCCATCGGGTACACGGTATCTCTTTCCAATATCTCTATTTCTCATATCTCTTGCTTATTATTAACCAACCAATCTCTGCCTTTTGCTATCTTCATTCTCAATCGATCTGTTCTCTCAATCACCAATTTAGTACGTGTTTAAAAAAAAAAAACACATTTTCCTACTTGTTATTTGTCATTCCCAAGCTGCCGCAGCAAAAGAAACAAAATTTGAAAAAAAGAGAAAAAAATCAGCGGCTTTGAGGAAGCTGCCGCAGTAGAAGAAAGAAGAAACTCAAGATGGCTCTTTCAACCGCTGCTTGGAAAATTGCTGAGTGGGCGGGGTCTGCTGTTGTCGGAAAACTTATCAGCACGGGTTTTACGTACTTACGTGACCATGCGCTGCCAGCTGACAGCAAAGCCGAGCTAGAGAGGCTACAGGCAGCTCTTCCCCAGATCACAGCTGTCATGGGCATTGCTGAAGCACTCAAGATGAAGCACCCGGATGCTGCCCAATGGGTCGAGCAGTTTAGGAAGGCTGTTGAAGCATCTGAAGATGTGCTGGATGAGTTGGAGTACAAAAAACGGGAGGATATGGTGAAAGACCGAGATGAGGCGGGTGGATCCGCTTCTAGTTCAAAGAAGAGAAAACGATCTACTATCAATGATGATACTTTGGAGAGGTTGAAGGAGGCTGTAGCAATGTTGGATCAGGCTGCTAAAGGTGTGGAGAATCTCCTTCAAGCTGCCACTGTGCTAGGTATTCGTGATCTTTCTGAATCACGACAACAAACCTGTAAAGTTTCAAGTCGCGAAACTACATCCTTTATAGTTGAAAGAGAGTTGTTTGGCCGGGAAGATGAGAAGCACAAGATAATTGATTGGCTAAAGCGGCCAACTGATGTCCGCCTCTCTTCGTTTGGTATTGTCGGGGTGGGTGGACTAGGAAAGACCACCCTTGTACAATATGCATATCAAGAGATGCGCGGGTCGAATCATTTCGACAAAACAATTTGGGTTTGTGTTTCTACTAACTTCAGTGTTGAAGATATAACGAGAAAGATGCTTGGTGAACTAGACGAAAATAATTATTATAATAAACCATTAAATGCGCTTCAAGTGACCTTGGAAAAAAATATACATTTAAAGAAAATTCTTCTCGTTTTAGATGATATATGGGATGACGAGAAAAGGAGTGACTGGGACCAACTGATCGCTCCTTTGAGGTCTGTACAAGAAGGTAGTAAAATATTATTTACTACTAGAATGAAATCAGTGGCAGACTTGCTTGCAAGTGTGATAAGTACAGAGCATGAATCTCTATCATTGCAAGGCTTAGGAGAGCAAGAGTTGCGATTGCTCTTTCAGAGCTATGCATTTCGTGGTTTTAACCTTGACAATCATAGAGATTTGCAAGCAATTGGAGATCAAATGCTAAAAATGCTCCGAGGTAGTCCATTAGCAGCAAAGGTGATCGGAAGGTTGCTAAATTCAAGTAAGGACCACCAGTATTGGAAAAGAGTTTTGAATCACGGGTCTCTATTTAACTTAGAGCAAGCAAAGGATGTGGTGGAGGTTTTGAAATTGAGCTACTACCATTTACCCGCAAATTTGCAAGTATGCTTTAGATTTTGTAGCATATTTCCTCCAGATCATGAGTTTGATAAAGATGAGTTGATCAAAATGTGGATCTGTTCTGGATTCGTCCGGCAACAATCAAGTCAAGAAGAAAGGCCAGAAGATATTGGAGAAGATTACTTCAATCTTCTTTTAAGGAAGTCATTCTTTGAATATCTTAAACCATGGAAAGGTGAAAAGAGATATGTTATGCATGATTTGGTGCATGAGTTGGCCCAAAACGTTTCCCAAGGAGAATGTTGTAGGATAGAACGTAATGATAAATCAATTACCATACCTACCACTGTACGACATGTTTATGTAGATGAACGGCAAATGGAAAAGGTCTCCCATCTTGAAAATTTACGCAGCTTGGTTGTAACCACTTATTCGTACTCATTTGTTCTTCCAAATAATTTAATAAAGAAAAGTTTACGTTTATTGAAAATATGTGGATTCTATAAGACTGAAATGCCCAAAGAGATAAGCTGTTTGGTACACCTTCGCTACCTGTTCGCAAGGGGACCTGGACCTTTGCTCCTTGCTTCGGTTTACAAACTTTATCATTTGCAAGTACTAGAAATTCCAGGATATAATGAGGATGTGATCTATTCAGCAATGGAAACAACTGGAATAACCAATCTACTTAGGTTGCGTTATATGAGGCTTCCAAAGGAGATAATGCAAACCATTAATGGAGTCCACAAGCTAACATCTCTCCAAGAGTTAACCTTTTCTGTTGGACAAGAGAGTGGTCAACGTATAAATGAACTGGGCACACTAAAGAACCTCCGACATTTGTTTATTGAAAACATTGAGAATATAGAGGATCATACTGAAGCTAAGAGTGCCAACCTATTAAGGAAGAATAATCTCATGTCGCTCTCCCTAAAATGGACCTCAGAGAGCAATCCTATTCTCCCTGAGAAAATCATTGATTACCTCCAACCCCCTCCCAGTCTCATGGAATTGACAATTAAGAATTATAATGGTCAAAGATCTCCTAATTGGATGGAGGATTCACCGCCTTTAAACCTATCATCCCTCAAATTACTTAATTGTCCTCTTTGGAAAAACCAATTATTTTCGGGGGAAATACCATATTTGAAAATTCTTGATATACGTGATTGTCCAAATCTGGACAAGTTACCTGATATGCCACTTTCTCTAATTGAATTCCGAATTAGTAATGTGGGTTTGAATTCTCTTCCAGCTTTGTACCAAAATTCTGGTAATAACATTCCAGCGCCATTATCCCTAAAATCATCACTAAAAATAGTGCAGATAGAAAACTGCCAAAACTTGAGATCTTTGAACGGATTCCTGCAGCAAGACAACATAGATTTTCAGTCTATCGAGGAGATAGAAGTTGAAAGGTGCAAGAATCTCGTACATCTACCAATGGGTGCATTTGGGAAATTTGTATCGCTACAGAATTTAACAATAAGCGATTGCCCAATGCTAATGGCAGTTGATAACCAGAGCACCCTTCTTCCCATGGCACTCAAATACCTTTCAATAACAAACTGCGGTAAAGTTGATGAGCCACTGCTGGAATCATCATCAAGCCTTCCTACTCTCGCTTATCTTCGGATTTATAGATGTGCAAATATTTCTCGTATTCCCTCCTCAGAAAATGCATTCGGATCTCTCAATAGGCTACATATATCAGGATGTGAGAAGCTCGTTGAACATTCATCTAGGGAACAAGCACATAGTGCCGACCGAGGAAGTAGCTTGGCTTCTTTAAAGATCAAGGAACTTCACATTGATAACCTCTCTCTCCTTCTCATCGAACCACTAAGAAGCCTAAGCTTTGTTAGCTCCCTAAATGTTTCCGATTGTTCATGGATTCTGCAAAACAGCAGTACCCTCAAGTGGTTGAGTCTCCAGTGTGTGAGAAATCTCAATACATTGCCTGCTACAATGGGGAGACTCACTGTGCTTGAAATCCTGACAATCTTTGGGGCTGATTTGCTGGAGGAGCTTCCGGAGTTACCTGCTTCTCTAAGGAACTTATCTATCTGGGATGCAAGCTCTCTGAAGTCATTGCCTGCTACAATGGTGAGGCTCACTGTGCTTGAAACGCTGACAATCAATGAGGCTGATTTGCTGGAGGAGCTTCCGGAGTTACCTGCTTCTCTAAGGGAGTTAGATATCACGGGTGCAAGCTCTCTGAAGTCATTGCCTGCTACAATGGGGAGACTCACTGCCCTACAAAGTCTACATATTTCGAAAGCCGAATTGCTTGAGAAGCTCCCGGAGTTACCTGCTTCTCTGAAAGAAAAGAGAATTGAAGGACGTGGTGGCCGATTGCTCTGAAACGTAATGAGGCTCTACTTTTATAATAGAACCCCAACTCATGTTGAGAAAACAAAACCATCTAGAAATCAAGAAAGTTGATTTGCTGGAGGAGCATCCGGGGTTACATGTTTCTCTAAAAAATAAGTCCATTAAAAGGCGTGGTGGCAGGTGGCTTTTTTGAAACACTCTGCTTTACCAACCCCGTATTAATAAGGTACTTTCTTTTCAAATTTATTGAATAAATTAAAAGGTTCTTGCAATAGATTTGGTTTTTTCTTTATCAGTAAAGGCCGTGGTTCTTTTCAAATTTATTGAATAAATTAAAGGCCGTGGTGGCAGGTGGCAGGTGGCTTCTCGGAAACACTCTGCTTTCATAACAGAAATAAATCAGATACATGCGGCAGGATAATGCTTCATAACTTACCAACCCCGTATTAATAAGGTACTTTCTTTTCCAATTTTTTTGAATAAATTAAAGGATCTTGCAATAGATTTGTCTTTTCTCTTTTTATCAGTAAGATATTCTTATTTGAAATGTGTTAATTAGAAGAAGAATAGCAATAAGAAGAATAGCAACTCAAATTTGAAACGTGTTAATTAGAAGAATAGCAACTCAAATTTAAAACAAAAAAGACACCGAAATTTGCAAAAAGAACTGAAATAACTAAAACTATACAACAAAAAGAAGGTTTATTTAGATAAAAAGCGAAAGTTCTTATTTAAAAGAACATGCACAAAATTCACAAAGCGTCCAAACTTCATTTCTAACAAGTTCCACTTTATTGGGACTAATTTGCCTAAATTCCCTGTTGAAGTGTCTGATGTTGTTAGCTGAAATTATTTTTAGCTGTTCTTTCCTTTTGCTTTTTTTTAAATCATTTTTTTAAGTGCTGCTGGCCAGCAGTACCTGTTTGGTTTTCATACCACTAGTGTTTGTTTGCCTTTAATTGGTACCTGTTGAGGCAGATTTTTTAATTGGTACGTAATACCATATATTACGTACACTAATTATTTACCAAACTTGCATACTGGACCTCTTTGAGGGCTCTTAATTAATATTTTCCCTTCATGGATACAGGTGATGACCGGCTGAAACAGTCATCGAACTGCAGCTGGAAGTGCAAAATCAAAACAGAGGGGCTGCAGCGCAATTTAACCAAGTTCAAAGGAAAGAAGTCCAAAATTGCTACAGAGGGGCTGCAGCGCAATTTTAATCCAGCTGAGGAGATGCATGAGGTTGACTGACACGTGTCAGGTAGATTTATATGAAGAAGCTTCTTGGGTTAGTCCCTAATATGAATTTGCTATTGACATTTGCTATTAGTCCCTAATACGAAGAAGATTTATATGAATTTGCTATTGACATTTTAGATCCTTCTTGGGTTAGTCTCTAAAAGAAATTTGTTCCAGAAATTATAATAGATTATCACGTATGATATTTAATGATGGCTAAATTTGGAAAAGTACATTCATTTAAACTTTGGTACTCATGTTCTTTAATATCTTGGTCAATATTGCTGTTTTTTTTACTGGTGGTCGCTACGGTTTCGTGCCATGTGCAATTTTTTAAATTCAAATTGTATTTACTGCAATTGACGAGATATTTTTCTCGTTTACAGATTCAGACTCAAGTAGTTCCTCAGGAAGTGGTTCAGATGCCAAAGCCTCAACACTGCATGAAAACAAGGTACATTTTTTATTGTGATTGTATTTGTTAGGGCTACTAAGCATCTACTAGATAAAAAATTTACTGGTATATTATCTTATGGACATTTTTTCACACTTCAATATGCAGGAAAAACCTTCTGAGCCTGCTTCGGATCGTGAAAAAAGTAACGTAACTTTGACTGTTTTATAGCTTACCAGTACAGACTGGTAACATAAAATTGCTCCGGGACTGTCCTTTCTGGTGACCATTGGCGAAGAAACCAAAACAATTAAAACAAGGGAAATACCAATGACCCATTGTTTTGTTGTACCAGTAATAACTCAGTGTACTGTGCATCTTAGTTAGTCTCTTCTCAACATGTCAAAATTTGTCTTTCCTTTGATATTGCAATGAGATGAGATGATAAAATTATTTACCTATTTTCTAAGTCCAAACAGACGATCCGAACCGCTTAATATGATATGGGTATCACAATTCATCCAATGTTTCCAACATCACTATAGATCCATATCTCTATTTTCGAAGTCCAAACAGACGATCTAAACCGCTTTATATGATCTTCATATAAAAATGTACTTGCTTGCCAAATTTTACAATTTTTTAGAACTTTTTACTATTTTTTTAGATAGGTAGAAAATTACTTGATCTAAAGATTGTGGACCGTCCAATTGTAGTACTGATTTTTAACCCATCTAAAAAAATAGTAAAAAAATGTTAAAAATGTAAAATTTGACCTCGATTTACATTTTTATATGAAAATCATGTTGAGCGGTTCCAATCAACTATTTGATGTTTGAAAATGGGGATGTGGATCCATAATACGGACCGATGTGCGCTATGCATAGTACCATGGCCACCAAGAAAAATATCCTGGTCCATATTCATTTGAAAAGGACAAGGCAACAAAAATTTTGCAATGCTCCAAATAAATCTGGAAAAAGAAAATTAAATGAGTCAGAATTTATATATGGAATCGTTTATATTTGGTTAGTAACTTTGATTAATGACTAATGCATCTAGCTAGAAGGTTGCAAAAAAGGACCCTGTGAAGCCAAACAGTTCATTTAACTTTTAATAATTTTTGTTATTGATTATTAATTGCGATCTTTTGTTCTTTATTGTTATTTTTATTTTTTGCCATTTATACAGAAAAGGCAAGGCTCCAAGCAGAGGCAAAAGCAGCTGAGGAAGCAAGGAAGAGGGCCGAAGCTCCAAGAAGGTGGGTTGGTGGCAATGATTCGTGTAAACCGCATCCCTAATAGTCTGTATGTTCCTCTGTCAGAGTACAAGGACGACATCAGGGTACTTCTCAACTTGATTTATCTATTCTCAATCTTCATTTGCTTTTTGAAGCAATTTTTGTTCCTCATTTATAAGAACTCCATACTGCTTTTGAACTTAGATGTCTGTTACCTGTCATTTGTTGCAGTATCCTGGTTATTGTACCAGAAAGGGGCTGGTTGGTATCAGGGGTTGGTTGGTTTCCTGGTTGGAATACCTGATTGGTGGTTTGCAGAATTTTAGCCCAAACTGAGACTTGACTGAATATCCAAATTAGGTATTGCCGATAGTAAAATTGGACAAAATATTTGTTTGACAAAATGGTACCAGCATAATTGGTTGACAAAATATTTTTTTGTAACTTTTTTCCTACCTTTTGAACATAAAACAAGTTTTTCTCGAATAAAATCCATGTTTCAGATTCGATTGGACTGATTTTTACAGATTCATCCAGTTTCTATTTTATGATCAACTTACTGATTCCACTTCGAATTTCAATTTTCATAGCTATGACTGATACATACTTCATGTAAATTCACAAACACTTGCCCTAAGGTTTAAAAAACTAAACGGCTTGGCTAATTTGCATGTTGATAATTTTTAAAAATTATAGTGCAGCAGAGATATTGAAGGCGATATGTAGTGCTAAAATCCAAATCACAAGTATATAAATTGATGTTCTCTAAGCGGCTCTTGAATTGAGAAATAATTAGTAAACAATAAAAAAAAATGAGAGAGTGTAAAATTTATTTGGTACACATCCTTTTTACTCTATAATCAACATATATGATATATGCCTTGCCATTGTCCTAACTTACTAGTTACATCGCATACATATTACATAGATGACACTTGTAACTTTGCAGTCTAGCCGGTACCAGCAACACCGAGATCGGGTTTACCGTCATCTGCTCCGGCACCAAAGACGGGCCCACCCAAGCCGGCTGCATTCTTGATATTATCCTCCAATTTATTGACCAGCACCCCCGGTTCATCCTTGTCAGACCTTATGGCCACCCTCAGTGGATCTTCTGTGGCAGCACTGGGTGCAGTGTAGTTGGTAGGTGGTGGGGGTGAAAGACCCCTTCGGTTGTGCTCCTTGAGCACCTGACATTAATTTTTCTTTTCTTTTTTTCTTTTTTTTTGGTTATTATTGGAAAACTGATACTGACGGGAAAATAGATCGAAGTAGCAAGTAGTGAACCTGAACTGAACTAGAGTATGATTTGGTTTGTAGAAATGGAAAATTGTAATTGCAATGAACTAGAGTAAGATCTGGCTGGGCCTTGAAGCTTCATCTTGGGCCTATAATAAAAAGAATTTGTGATGATCGTTCTACTTGGTCCGGTACAGCTAAGAGAGTTTGTTACATACCTCCATCTGATGAATCCCAGCCCATATATACGTCCTTGGTTTGTAAGAAGAGGTGTTTGAAATTTGTTTTTGTGTAAATCTCCAAAGAAATAAAGGGTTCTAATATGCACGGGACACATCCTACACAAAAGAGGTAACAAAATCAGTCACATTACCAGTGCACCTGTTAATAACAAGTATATAGAAAATAACAGTCGAGGGACATGATCATTACTCAACAAAATACTTGAACAAATAATATGATAGTGAAACCAGTCTTAACATGTTGAGAATTTGAGAGTAATTTACTAAATTAATTTATTTATGATTTTTTTTCAATATAATTTACAAGAGGCTCTGTCATGCCTTTTTTTACAAAAAAATTTAGGGAGAG